>JANHGB010053079.1:0-19972 GCA_026283785.1 Coracopsis vasa
AGGCTGTGAAGGGGCCGGTTCCGCGAGCTCCGGCGCCTCCTCCCCGTCCGCCCCGCGGTCCCCGGAGCCCCGGCGGTGCCGGTGCCAGCGCCATTTCCTCGCCGATAACGACTGCTTTAATCAGAACACGCACCGTCTGCCCAGATGCGAAGCGATCACAGGGTTCAAGCTGCGATCAGACATGGAACAGACGCGCCTGTGATGCCGGTTCAGCGCGGCGTAGCTGCTGAACTCAAGTATTTATAGACCACATTTGCTGGGTTTTGCCTTTCTTTTGGTCCCCCAGGCTTGGCTTCCCGGTTAATTTATGTATTCCTATTTCACATTTTGAAATATTAAAGATGCATGGAAATCCCAGCCACGGTTCTGCAAACCATGCCGGGTGTGCTGAGCATCCAGTGCCATCCACTGAGCCAGGCAGGGGAGTAAATAGGGGAGGAGTAAATAGGGGAGAAGGGAGCCTGTGCTATGGTAACTTTCAAGATATAACTTACTTTGCTCCCTGTGCTTAGTATGAACATGAGTTTCCCTGCTGCAAAGTAGTTGTGGGAAGAGGGGGATGTTGCCACTGAAATGAAACGAGGAAGGGAGAGAAGAAGGAGCTGATTTCCTTCCTTTTGAACTCTATACTTCAAGGGTGGCATGGCTGGGTGTAATCAGTAGGAATGTGTGACTAAACTGCAAAGAAGATTACAGGGATGTATTCCTGCTGGCAGTGTCCCATTGGAAAGGTGGCAGTGAAATAACATGTGGTCATCGGCTTCCCTAACCAATTGGGATGCTGTATGGAATGCCACCCACTCGGTTAGAAAAGCATCCTATGTTTTTTTGCAGGAAGTTCCTTGGGATGAGGAAGTTTTGACATGGACAATGTGCAGAAGTCCCCTTAGGCTGTGTGAATCGGTCATTGTTGCAGCTTGATTTCATTGCTGACTTTTTGTGTACTTGCCCAGTTTCCAAGTGGGGCCCCAGTTTATTTCTGTTCAGGAAGAGAAATAAATAGATAAAGCCCAATACAATGCAGCTGGGCAGGAGGTCAGGTCGGTGATGCAGGCTCTGAGCACTTCTCACACGATTTATTATTTGTAAACACTGATGTTGGCCCTGCCTGTTCTGAGATGTTTGCCAGCTGCTGCCTGACTTCTGTCAGATTCCTCTTGGTCCTACCCTGCTGTTCCTCTTGCAGTGCTTCCCCACAGCACGATGGCAGTGTTCAAGGCCAGGTTG
Organism: Coracopsis vasa; assembly: GCA_026283785.1. Lineage (NCBI taxonomy): Eukaryota > Metazoa > Chordata > Aves > Psittaciformes > Psittacidae > Coracopsis > Coracopsis vasa. The sequence goes on from JANHGB010053079.1 coordinate 1,228, forward strand.
GATAGAGTTTTGGGTGACATGGTCTAGTCTGAGGCGTCCTGCCCATGGCAGGGGTTTGGAGCTAGAGGATCTTAAGGTCCTTTCCAACCCAAATCATTCTATGATTCTATGGAACAGGAGTAAGGGGCTTCCAAAGCAAGATCCACGTCAGCTGTTCACGAAGTTTAAGGTCCAAATCCATATCTACCAGTTGCCTTTACTTGTCTGTGTGAAATCAGAGCTCCACAGTGCCATGTGCTGGGCATGTACCTAATCAAAGATACTTCACCCCCAAAACCTCGTATTTCACAGTCACTGTATGGGAATCCTGGGTATGAATCCAGTCGGGATTCTGCCTTCAGTGCTCAGCTGTTAGACAGGAGTGATGGGTAAACACTAGCTGATGTCTCACGCTCATCCTTACATCTGTTCTTTTCATTTTCCCTGAGCAAGGAGAGATGAACAGCAAAGACTCCTCCTAAGCTTGCTCAAAGCCAGCTTTGCCATGGAGTGATGCAGGATGGGTGGGCAGCACAAAATCCTTCTGAAGAGCATGAGAAATGAATATTGCTGGACCTACAGTTTTCCTGTGATCATCTTTAATCTTATCTGGGCATTGCTGCTGTGGTGCTGGGCGGGGAAAGGGGCTCTGTGGGCTGTGCAAGCCAAGTCGTTGTGTTGCACATCCATTTTTTAAAAGAGGCAGACTTATTCCTGAAATAAACATTCTGCAAATTTGCAGGAGGATTTGCTGTATTGTATGCACATATCTGTGTAATTGCCTCTGAAAGGCACAGCCTGAAACATCTATTACTTGCCTAGCATAAACTGGGCAGTGGTAGATGCTGAATCTGGCACTTTTGTTTGACTCTTATTGCTACTTTGTTGGCGTTTTTTATATTCCTGTGACAGATACTTCAATCTACTAAGATTTAGGCTGAAAGCCAGCACAGGGAATTAATATTTATTGTCACTGCAGAGTTCCTCTATTTGACATGGTGCAGTGTATGGTGTCAAATATATTCCTAACAGTCTAGAAATGATAAAGCTCAAAATTATTCTGGCTTGTTTCTAACCCTCCTGAGAAGTAAAGCTTATGCTAATGGGGAGTTTGGTGCTCAGGTGAGAAGCTGCACAGCAGGAGGAAGAAGAGGAAGGTGTTAACCATGTGTAAAATGCAGTTCTATTTGTACCATTGCTCTGTCCCGTGCTGTCTAAGGATCTTGTTTATACACTCTTCTGCCTGGGTCTGACAATAACTGGAAGCAGACAGCCTCTCTGTGATGGTGGTTAATGATTTTGATGCTTTTTAGTGCATTTCTTGCATTCTGTTTGGTTTGATCAGTGATGTTTAGATACATGGGGTACAGGGTGACTCGGTTTGGAGACAGAACCTGCAGAATCAGGGGATCCCTTAATTCCTACTTCCATCTACCTCCCGCATGAGCCCTGCATGTCTTTTCCACTGAAAGATGTCAGAGAAATGCAGATGTGACCAAACACAGAGTGTTTCAGGAGGCTGGTGCTGAGATTATACATCAGCAGTGCTGGGAGCTGCATCTGAAGCTCTCTGAAAGAAAGAGGAATCTTCCTCTTGGCTTTGTTGACCCTTCCAACTCTGCATTGCTTTGAGGAGCTGAGCATGTGCCTGGAGGTGTCTGGGAGGAGATGGAGCAGAGATTCTGGCTGGTGCTCCACAGCATTAGTCCTGTGGCTCACCAAGGGAGCCACAGAGAATGGACAGCATGGGATGGGTGGGTGAATGTGTAGCATTCGTGTACAGCATTCATGTAGGACAATTCTGCTGCTCCTTCTGGTAAGGGATTGCCTCATTCTGTGGCTTAAACACTGTACTTGGAGCCTGGAGGACCCAGATTTATTCCATGATGTCTCCATTCTGCATTGCAAAGGGATATTATATTCACCATCTTGTGCGGGATGCTGAGGAACTGCTCAAGTACAATTTAATTTGGTTTAGTTCTTTAATTAAGCCAGACTGGGCTTTGTTCCCAACTGTTCAATAGAAATCTCAAGTGACTGATTCTTAAGAAAATAATGTCTGAGCTCTGATTCATTTTTTTCTGAGCTACACAAGCTATTTAGTGGAGTCTCTTCCCCTTCATATATTAAAAAGGCTGAACCAGTAGAATATGGATGAACTTGCTTGAGAACAAGGCATAAAGCCCCAGGAGGTGTTGTATCTCCTGAGGACTTCCCAGTTGTCAGCTAACTTGAGATAACATGAACTGATCCAGCTATCCGTGCTGTATTAACTTCCTTTAGAGCCAGAAGAGGGAAATTCTACCCCAGAAGTAAAAATACTAAACCAAGAAATGCTGTCCTGGAAAGCAGTCCTGAAAGCATAAGGAAAGGAAAGGGGCCTTCATCTTGATGATGGTCATGGAGTAGGGCCTTCCAGGTTTTGTGCCCCTCAGAATAACATTAGATAACATTAACTTGCTCTTCATATTAACATTCGAACACATAAATAACCTGTTGGAGCAGAGGGAGCGTGGATGCTTTTTTGCAGTCCAGCTCCTAAAAAGATGCCATTAAGGTGGGAAGCAAGGCATCTAAAATCTCTATCAAACAGCATTATCAAAAGGAAATATTTGCAGATTGCTACTATATAAATAATGGGCAAATATTGCTCCTGAATTCTAAATTAACTTTTCAGTCCTAGCTCCATATTCTCGAGATACCGAGGACTTTGTGAGTAAATGCATTTGAGATGAGGAGTCATTGACATGACAGTTTTAGAGGCTATAATTTGTTTCATATGGCTTCAGGGGGTTTGGGGGGTTTGGGGTTTTTTTTTGTGGGTTTCTTTTTTTCCTCATAGATGTCTTACTGATATTTCTCATGTCATTTGCCTAATTTGGGAATCATTCCTGGTTCCTGGTCTGGAATGTGGCATTTCGCAACTCTGTTCTTCAATGACATCATGTGGTTTGTTCTGAACAGAGCAGTAAATAAGGAAGAGCAAGGGGAGTTTACCAGCCCTTCTATAATAAACATTTTATGTTAATAGTCATCTTCTGGGTATCCAAACTGATTTGTAGGGTTTAGATTTTACCTGGTAAATTGTGGTTTCCATGTATATAGGACAGAGTCCCACTTGGATTACAAGGAAACCACATCTCAGTTTCATCTTCTCCTTAGCGGTGGATGTGGACGCCTGCATTCCCCAGAGGAGAACAGGACTTTGAGAAGTGGAGAGGAAATTCAGAGTCAGTGAAAAAGGCAGAAAGTGTTTGTTTCCCTTTCTTGCTTTTCTTCCCTGGTACAAATAGGAACCTGGAAGAGAGGGCTGTGCTGATTGCAGGGGTGAGAGATGGTGGAGCTTATCTCCCCGCTGAGCTGTTCTACACCTGCACAGCATCATTATAAGTTTAAGCTCTCACTTGCAATTGCACTTTCTATACAAGAGTCTGGTTCTGGCTAAATAGAAGAAGTAAGAGTGTTTCTATATGCAATTGCTTCTGGGTATGGCAGATTTCTGTATTTATGGATGTCTATTACAAGAGCATCCCCATTTGTGGGGAAGGCTCTTCATGCATTGCTTAGCAATGCATATGAAGCTCAGGCTGCCCTTTCCTTTGTCAGGGGAAAATCATCAGAGGCTCTCTGATGGCCTCCAGGCAGCACCCAGATGTATTTTTAGCTCTCAGAATAGGGGAGAAATTGCACAGAGAAGAAATAAGCAAAGGAGTTGAAGCTGGCTCAGTCATTGGATTTAGGCAAGCTGGATTTGCAGCGATGAATACGTGTTTCTGTGTGAGAAATGGAAGGTGTACAAAATGAGGCAAATCACCTTCCCAAGGATTTTGTGCAGAAGTAATACACCTTCTGGATAAAGAACAGAGTTCCAGTGAGGAAGGAAATAAAGTGTAACCTGTAAGGGATCAGTGCTACATGAGCACACCTCTGACGTCTCAAAACTAAACACCCAGGCTACTAACGGAGATAGAAATTCAAGGAGCAACCAGGTCTCAGTCAGAGTCTTTGGGCTTGGATGTCAGACAAGAGAGCACATGATAATTGCAAGGATAAATCATTCTTCCAGTGGCTATTGATAGATAACCTCCACCAGCAGAACAGCAAAATTGCAATGCTTCACCTACCACAAGTGGTCTGAGGGCTGCTGTGAAGCCCTACTGCTAATTAAAGACTGGTGATCTAGAGCAAGCTTCAGATATACTTGGACAAGCCTGTCTCCTTTGCACATTTCTAGTTAGCACATTATATTAGCCTGTTATTCCTATAACCTTTCTAAACCATTTATGGCTTTTTTGCAGACACTTAAAAGCTTTATTGCTGCCAAAAGCTTGCAATTTAAGTCTATGATAAGCAGCAGCTTTCGTTTAAACAAAGGTTGGTGCAATCATTAAGCCGGGGTGCGGAGATTATCTCCTGAACAGGTTCCTACACTGTCACTAATACACAGTGTTGCAGCCTAGCAGTTAATCTGAAATAAAACCAGGGAAAAGAAGGACACCATTAAACCACAAATCTTTGTTTAGTTTGGATAACAATAATCAAAGAACACAAAAGGCGATTATGACTTTGCCTCCCACTGCTTCGCTGCCTATTCATGCAGTATGTCCCGCCTGGCCCACTGAAGTGCAACCTGAAGGAAGCTGACAAATAATTCAAGTCTTTATCTTTTTCAAAGATTATTTGCAGATTGTGTCCTTAGACTGTATTTCTTCATCTTTTCAACTGCATAAAATAAACTCATCGGGGTGGTAGCTGCTAATCTTGCAGCCTCAGATGGCTTTAGAGGTTCATTGATGATGTTAAAGGGACTGCCAAGTAGCAGGATTCCAGCCAAGTGACCTGGATGTGAAAAGAGCAGAATTGGAGTTTATACTATCTCATGGTCCAAATGAACTGTCGTCACCCCCAGACATGGCACTTACTTTGTCATTGCAGGAGAGACAGGTCAGATTAGGTCAAAGGGGAAATATGTGTGCTGTATTAGTATTCCTCATCCATCAATATCTGCTTACCTATGTCTTAGAAGTCCTGCACAAGAAGCAGAGATTCCACCTGAGCCCTTGCAGGAGGCTGCATTAGCGCGTCATTGTCATTGCCACTATGAAAGCAACTCTGAGATGTCTGCAGATCATTTGTCATGCTTTGAAGCACGTAGCTGGTCTCCGGAAAGCCTGAAGCTCAGAGTTGCTGCGTGACTTGTCTATCCATTCCCTGGTGGAACACCTCACCCTGATGGGTGCCTCCCCATCCCACAATGTGGATTGGAGTGACCCTGCTGTTGCTGGGTGCTGTATTATAAAGGATGCACCATGACAAAGTGCTAAAGAAGAGCTAGTTATTGAGAGCAACCTGCCTTGCCAAGCATCTGCTTGCAGTTCACAGGAGTCCCAACACCCGATGGAGCAGGGATGAGACAAACTGCCTCCTGGCTCTGCTGAAACATTCCCCTTTAAGAAGCAGCAGACTTTAATTCTGGTTTAACGGAGCAATGCCTGCAACTGTCATCCCAGCTCCAGCCTTTCCCTGGGAATGACGGTGAGCTTGATTTGCCTTAAATAACTCCCCAGTGGAGCAGCTCCCCTGGAAGCTGTGAGATCAAACCCTCGCCATCTTGTTACAGGAATCAGCAGATAGAGGATTAGAGATGTGCAAGTAGCACCCGCTCTCTGGGGAAGACAGGGAAACATCTGTTAACATCTGCAGCCAGGCTTCCAAATCCCCAGTGTCAACCAGACCTAAGCCTGTTTCATGGCAAGATGGATACCAGGAGGAGGACATCCCAAAAGGTGTACTGCCAGGGGAGAATCCATGAGCTTCTGCTATGGTTTGTTGCTTTCAAACCGGGCTGGATGCTGCAGCTCATTAGTGAGGATTTTGGTTGTTTTTGCTGTGATTTCCAAAGAAGGATCTTTTCTGTTTTTACTTTAGAAACATGAAGCTTTATCTTTGGCTGGAGGGTGTCTAAGGATGAGTGGAGAAATAGCAGGATTATGACCTTACTAGATCAAAAGATAAAAGACAAGCAATCGGGAAAGGAAGGATTATTTCTCTTTTTGCTGGAAACCCGTTGTTCCTTGTTATCATCTATTTAATTCAAATATCAGAAAGACACCCGGGGTAAGAATCTGGATGTTCAGAAGCTTCAGGTACCTCATCACTTAAATATCACACCTACTTTCCACTCTGTGTAAAAATCAAAGCAGAAAAGGAAACGTCTTGATAGTTCTCAAACAGCAAACATGTTTTTCCAGCTAACTCTTCAAGCCTCTGTTACACATGAAGAGTAGGTGTAAAATGTATTTGTTTCCTTTACGGAGCACCTTTAAATCAACTAAATAAATGTCGCTTCCCACTACACAAATTGTCACTTAAACCAGCCTTTGTGAGCTGCAATTTCCACCCATCTCTTGGTTTTGCTGCCTGAAACACCATTTAAAATATTTCCAGCATCATTCCAAATGCAGCTGAGGGGTTTTGGAAGGAAGCGCTTCAAATAAGGTTGGCTGTAAAGAATTTGCCTGGCACTAAACATCTGCTGTCAGTGCTGTTATCAGCAGAGTGCCACAAACCCTTCCTCACCTGTGGGTTGCTAATAGGTTTACTGCAGTTGAGATGAAAGATGCCTACTCCGTAAGCCTATCCTATTTCTCCCTATTCTGTTCCCCCAGTGCAAACACCTGTGAAAGAAGGTAGTGTTTATGAAGGCAGGAGTCTAACAGCCCTGTTTGGAGCCAAGCATAACAAACAATCCTCCCTAAGGAGGTTAATTCACTATGGTCCTAGCTGTGAGGATTTGCTAGTCTAGCTTCTACTCCAACTCCTGTCCCCTGCACAATCTGCTCTGCCTCTAAATCCTGAGCACCAAGACCCCTACAAGCACTTCTACAGAGCCAGATGTACTTAATGTCTTCCAGTGTACCATTAACTTCATCTCAAACCAAGCCCCTTAAAATTTCAGCACAGCTCTACCCAGTGAACCCTTACTGTTAGAGTGAACCTGTTAGAGCATTAAACTTCACACAGCCCAGGCAATGGGATACCCATTCTCTAGAAGAAAAGCTGATAGAAAAATCAACTCATTTGAATTCAGCTTGGCAAAACTTCCACTTCATGTCATGCTTTCTGCCAGCAGAATGCAAAGCCTTTTTATCTGACTAAACCACCTCCAAATCCCTGGGCAGTGGGTAATAATGTCGACTTCTATAGAGTGCTTCAAAGCATTTCTTCAAAGCCTTCACTACCTGCACAACACCATAATGACCTTTATTTTACAGCGAGATAAAGCCGTGCTCCTTAGCGGTGCAGGCCAATGGAGTAAGGTGCCATGGCACAGCACGCTCTGCATGAGGATTTGTACGTAATGCTTTGGATGAGCAGTGGGAGCGGTACATTGGAAAGAGCTGCTAGGTCACAGAAGAATGAAATCATGCAAACTGGTGCTCCACAGGCATTAGCTATTGCCAGACAGGGTGGGGTGGAGCTACAGGTAAAGGTCATTCCTCTGCTCTCACCTAATACAAATCCTTTAGCACCTTTAGGTGCTCTAGGGCCGCTTAAAGCAGTCTGGTGTTGGGTTCTCTTGTCCCTATTCCCTGCCTGCACTGCTCCATCATGCCATTCCTCCAGGATACCCTTCCCTGGCTGCTGGCAAAAGCTCTTTGCAGAGGGAAACCTGCACAGAAGGGCTCTACACAGGCTAAATTTACCTGGTTCCCCCTAGGGCTTATAGATTCATGATCCATTAGCAGCTGAGTGTGTCCCTAGGAGTCCTCTGCCTGCTTCTAGTCCCCTTGTCCTCCATCTCCCAAAAGGTCTGGGAGATGGGTTAAGAGAACTACAGGCTACCTGGACACCACAGCAGACTCCAAGTCCTAAACCCTGTTTGGGATCTCTGGAATCCCTCCTTAAATCCAGCCCCAAACCCCTAAACCACAGGAAATACAGTAGACACTTCCACTTGTGAATTGTCATGCGAGTGTAGATTTCATAGAAATAAGAGAGTTAGTTTTGCTACCCTGAATAATCCACTCTTGTCAACAGAGGTTGTTAATAGAGGCTCTGCCTGGGCATTTGGGTGGAAATGAAAGCATCGAGGAGACATAGCCTTGTGCAGTTTGCAGACATGACGCTAGCTCAGTGAATGGAAATGATACATCCAGGTTTATTATAGGAGATTCTTGGTAGACATGTTTATTAAATGGCTTGCCTGCCGAAAGTGCTAAAGGATTCTCCGTTGTTTTCCCTTCTGGCTTGCTGTATCACTAGGGCTAGGGATATCACGTATCCCTAGGGCCTCAGATGGAGTTTCTCCACATACACTGCCCTTTTTTAGGCTTTTCCTCTTTGGCATGATATTAATGAGCATTGCCTTTAAAGCCTACAGGCATCAGCAGATATGAGACTTCCAATCTGCCCAGCTCAGATTCATTGCACTGAGAGGTTTTCACTCTGAGTTTTGAATCTATCCAGATTCCTTTACCTTATCTTTCTGGTTTCCCTCGTGTTTGTGATCCCTTTCAACTTCATGTCACTCTTGTGAATGCCTGTCATCCTTTTGTTCAATCCTTCTTTAGAGTCATCAATAAAAATGTCAAAAAAGACCAAAGACCTGATCTCTGGGATGCCCTAATAAACATAATTCTATAATACAATGGCTCCCTGCTTAGTATTCCTCTTTCTTTGCAGTCGCTCCGCTGTGATTTGGTCCATGGACTATCTCACTCAGATCATCCAAAGAGCTAAATTTTATGATACGATATCAAATGCTTCACCAAATGCAAACATGCTCATGGATTTTTAAGATCAGAAAGAAGCATGAGAGCATCAAATATGCTCCTTTCAGTCCTCGGTTGAGCTTGCTAATGGGTATCGCTAAAGCATCTCTTCCAGGATGTCTGGAGTTGAAGACCCCATGAGATGAGAAATCAAATACTGTGCTTCATTAATCACACATATTGCTTTTTTGTGTGTTTGTTTTAAAGAACTTTGTGTTAAATTTAATCAGGCTTTACTTTCTAGACATCGTTTCTGTGTCTTTTCTCTCTAAAGATTGTCTAGTAGCCAGTTGTTTCTCACTATGCTTATTGATGTTTCATGCAGTGATCTTTTGGGGTTTCCTTCTCGTTTTTTATTAACACTGCTCTTGATTCTGCAGATTTGTCTTTTCCTGTGTACCTGCATGCAGAAGTCAGTCAGTCTCTGTGATGAGGAGGATAAGAACTGGAGTTTCTAATTCTCCCCATAAACAGCTATCTGTCAGCTGTAGCAAAGGCTCCCTTTCCTGCACATGTTGCTGTTGCTTGTGGGTCCCCTGATGTGCTTTAATTTTCATGTATTTCTGCATAACTCATTTTTGATCATTTAAAAGGGGAACTAAGGTTCAAGATTATCTTTAAACAATGGCCCTGAATCCCTGCTCACTCAAATGTGAGCAGATGCAGAGCAACTGCTTTGAAGTCAGCGATGGAAAACAGGTATAGATGTCAGGGGAGAAAGATACACTCTCTTTTGATATCTCTGGAGCAGGTCATGCAGAAATAGTATCCCAAACAATATCTATGACCAGCTGCTCATCCTGTGCCTCCAGTCATTCTCCACATACCTCACATCCCATCTCCCAGCTGACAAGAAAACCAACTAATCCAAAAAATGGAATTACCTAATTTGCTTCCCCATTATCCGAGGCTTGTAATAGAGATGTGAAATGACCTGCTGTATTTCAGCAGCAGAACTGAAGAGGCAAATTGAGTCTCAGGTCTCAATTCTCACTACATCATATTTCCATTTGCAAAGGTCAGGGTCAAGCCTAGTGTGTTTTTTTCCTTTGTTCAGGAAAAGCTCCCTAGAGATTAAGTGGGATTCTTCCGGAGTTAAAGAGGGAAGGATGGGAAAGGAGAGAAAGATCCACAGGATTTAATGGAAAAGCCCTACGTCTCAGGTGGTATTATTGAGGGTAGTTCTGCTGACTCACACCAGTTGAACACTGGGAGCATCCTGTGCCTGTGCCTCAACACATAAATTGTGGCCAGGATGATCCAGGCTTCATTCTGTCCTTTCATTTGAGCCAACAGGGGTGGTCTCTTGCCTTCCTCCATGGCAAGGACAGTGACTGACCTGCTTTGGATTCCCCAGAGCCATTGGTGGAGGAGGCAGGCAGCTCCCTCCTCACACCCGTACCTGTGAGGGGTATTAATCCCACAGGCAAGGAATCAAGGAGGGAGAGATATTTAAACATTACTTGCTGAACCTCTGAGTCCAAATATATGGGTGCCTGGGTCTGGGCTTCCGCTTGAGAGCTGTAAATAAGGACCTGTAAGCTATCTAAAGCTTGTAAACCTCCCTGTCACCCTGAGAAATCAACTGACATCGTCAGTCGGACCCGCCAGAACACATTTCATTATGCTCATTACTCAGGGTTGAAAGCAAACTGCAGCTCAGCCTGCATTGCTTGGACTCTGAACAGAACGCAGGGTGAGCACAGTACCCATCCAGAGCCGGGCTCACCACCAAGGCAGTGAGTAGAGCTGAGGTACTTCCTCTCCTGGGCTGCAGCAGTAGAAGGACGTGTGTGTGTTTGGTTTCCTGGCATTGAGGTTGCCAAGGAAGCAGAGTCCCCTCCACAACCATCTGCGTTGTCTCATACAGCATCAAATATGTCAAGGAGATTTCTCCCCTGGGCCATCATGTAGACGCTTGCTGGTGTGTTTGACTCGCATGGTAGTGAAATGCCATAAAGTTAAATGAATTATTCCAAAAGCAGAGAAGGTGAAAATCTCTGCTGTGAGCTTAGTGCCACGGCAATAGGAAGTGATTTTGCTCTTGGGTTTGAGTTTCACATTGTCAGAAAGGCTCACATTTTATATCTGAGTACCTGATCTCTCCATCCTTGTTCTTGCGCCTAAGTGAATGTCAGCCCCAGGCAATGAATTCAGGCCAGGGCATGTTTGCCAGGGCCCTGCAGCAGCTTTTCATAACATGCTGCTCTCCAGCTGCATGGCTTCCCATCCATGGCTCCTCTTTGTAGACATGATGGAGGGCACAGGACCTGCCTGCAGTTCAGTTTCAACAAGGTGAAGACATCCTGTCTTCCCTGTCCATCCTTTTGCAGCAGGAAGCACAGGTTTCTCTGGAATGAAAGGGAGCAGTTTCTGTGAAGTGAGGAATGGGGAGAGTGAGTCAGGGAGCACTGATCCACATCCTGCACTGTGAAGCTGCTGCACAGCACACCTTGGGCTTTTTGAACAGAGAGGCCAAGCCCTGGCTAGCAAAGCTACATCCAGACAGTTGCAGTGATGAATGGGATGTGATTCATGTAGCAAATACGCTCCCATGATGGAAACAACTTTGCTGGGGAATTGATGATGGTCAGCATAGGACAGTTGATCTCTCCTGATTCCTTGCCCCTCTGCCTTAGATCCTGCAGGACACAGAGACCACAGCTCACCCTCCCCCAGCCCCAGGCATCACTCAGGTTGTAGGAGTGACTCAAGGCATCTGCAGGGTTGGCTCTATTGGAAGGATGGATCCATTTGTGGGCAGCCGAGAGTTGTTAAGTATCTTCCTCGGTCTGGTTGGAACAGCTTTGCAGATCCCACTGAAAACTCCCCATAGCTGTAGGGAAGCTGCAGTGACTTTATGCCACAGGCTTCACAGTCTGGGCTTGATAAGCAGATTGCAAAGGAGTCTAGAAGAGGGTGTTTCCTATTTCAGACTGCAAATAAGAGTGGAAGTTGCAATAGGGCAAATCCTCGGTGGAAAAGAGAAGGATGAAAGCTAGAGACTTCTGTGCTACTGTGTGAAGAGGTGTTTGGGACTCCAGGGATGAAATAGTCCTTTAAAGCTCCCATTTCATTCTGCATTAGGGTGTAGTCAAGAAACAATATGAGACAGTGTCAAACAATATGAGACAGCGTCAAAACCAGTTCTCAATGAATAAGAGGTTAAATCCAAGCAGATTTATACCTTTCTTTTCCGAAGCTCAGGACCATCTTGCAGAACCTTTAGGGGTAACAAAAGGGAATTTTCCTCCTCATTGGAAGCAGCATTGCTGTGCAATGCAGACAGGCTGGGAAGGACCATGGAGCCGCATGTGGTGGAAGAACACCACCAGCCTGCCTCGGAGATTGGTGCTGCTGCAGCTTTCTCTCCTGCTATATTTCAAGAGGGCTTTAGTAACTCTTGGGTCCTCTTAAAACAGATTGTCTGATTCTTGGCAGTATATTCTGAGCATCCGATTTGTTTCGTGGCACAGAAGCATTTGTGAACCATGATGTTTCTATGTCAACACGTGCTTGAGGAGGTAATTTTTCCCCCAGAAGCGGTCGGTGTTAGAATCCAGATCAGAGCTCTCTCCGCATCATTATTCTCAGTAAAGGACTATCTCAATAAGACATGTTGATGTGTTTTCTCTAGGTAGGATTAAAAGCACTTCAGGCTCATGCATAGAATTTTGCTGTATAAGTCTGTGGGAGAGCGCATTTTCTCCACTCTGGTCCATTCTGGCAATGCTGCCTTTGTGAAATGGGAATAATAAACTTTCCCTGCCTCCTGACGGGGCAGAGAATTAACTCTTTGAAGTTTGTAAGGCCATAGAAATGCCTTGCTATTCTTAAAATTACTACTGCTTGGGGCTTTTAAGCAGCTGCCACAATTCACTTCAATGGAGGCTGCCTTGAACTGGTGGGTGAAGTGAGCACAGTATATCAGGTGTTAGGCTGAAGAAAAGCTTTGGGATCTGTGAGGTTGAAAGGCACTATATAAATATGAGTTATTTGTAGAAATGGGTTTTATAACCCTATCATTCTCCTCTGGTGTACCTCTTAATCTAAGGGTTTCACTATCCTTTACGAACACTTAACAAGACCTATATTAAGCTTCAAGCCTCTTCAGTGCTCATGTTTTACATTTACACTGAGTGAATGCAGCAGGGACAGATCCATTGTTTGCCTAGCTTACACAGCAGGTCAGTGATGGGCCTGCTTTGGTAATTAGTCATTCATAATGACCATCTGCATTGAAAATGGTGTGAGAAATAGCTTTAGGAAGAGGCGGCTTCGGAGCGCTTCATGGCTTTGGGAGATTGGCCGCCTCTTCATCTCCTTTAGGAATAGCTGATGGTCTCATTTAACAAATGCTAAAGCTGCTGCTGAGTAGATTTGGGTTACAGGCACAAGGGCCAGTCCCTGAGCCTCTGTGTTTGATCTGCATATACTTATTCTGTACCTTTCATAAACAGCAGGACAAGGATAATACATGAAATGTGAGTGTCCTCATTAATGCAGTTATGGAGGCACAGTGGGGAAACTGAGGCAATGAAGGGGAATTTCAGACAATGTATGCAAAGTGCCAGACTTCTCATTGCTAGAAGATGTAGGAGTTTGGCATATAAACATTTTCTGAAGGAAGATGCAGGAAGGTTTCACTGCTCCTAGCCCCTACGTTTCTGGACTGGGAATCTTTTGAATCTGTGTTGAATCTTTTGGAGAAAAAACATTTTTCCTAATCTTTGGTCTAGTATTTCTGCCTGAGGACGAAAGAATCAAATGTTGATCCATAATGCTTAACAAGTCAGTTTAATCATGGGTAGCTTTTTATTTTGCCTATGAAGTCTCCGCTGGCTGCCAACTTACCCATCAGGCAGCTGCAGACTGGCTCACTCTTGAATTGCAACCATAGCCCCCAGTTCTTACATGATCATAGCATGGTCTGGATTGGAAAGGACCTTAAGCTCATCCAGCTCCAACCCCCTGCCACGGGCAGGGACACCTTCCACTAGAGCAGGTTGCTCCAAGCCCTGTCCAACCCGGCCTTGAACACTGCCAGCCCGGACCCTCCTGTGGAAGGTGCTACCTGCTGTGGTGCTGCACTGGCTGCTGATTTAAAGATGGGTCACAGGAGGTGGATGTTGGAGCCCACTCCCAGGGACATCCAGCATGGACATAACCCCGGGAGGCTTCATTGGGAGCGGGCTCCTAAGATGGGGCAGGAGGAGCCGCGGATGCTCCGTGCCTGCACAGGGGCACAGCACACAGCCAGGGAGCTCAGCGGTGTGAGATGTGCCCTGCAGCGCCCTGCCGTGGTGAGGCGCTTCCAGCACCATGCAGTAAGGACGGGCTCCTGCGCTGTCTCATACAACGCTCTCGGATGACAACTCTTTGGTAACATTCATAATAAGCTAAAGAAACACATCCACTAATGCTGCGAGTGTGACCTTGTTGCTAGGAATTTAAAACCGAGTCTGGATTTCACTGTCCTCTCTTTGAGCTTCTGTTGCTCTTGCCCTTGTTCTCATCACCATTTACTTTAAAGCACTGCTCATCATTACAGCTATAAAACATTCCCCTTCTTAAGAGGGCCAAGCCCTCAAGCTCAAAGAACACATGAACTCAGAAACCAGCACTCAGCTTCTCTGTGAGAACAAAAGAAATGTGTGACTTACTATCACAGCGTGGATGTGTCATACTGGCCACATAATCCTCTTGCAAGTCTCTGCCATTTGAAGTGAGAATTAATCTCCCATAAGGATTTCCCTGTGGGATCACTGAAGGCATCTTACTGTAGCAGTTGTGAGGGTTTTCTAATTCACTCAAAGTGATGTATTCACAGATGTGCCACATTTTAAATAATTACCTGCTACACTAATGGTCCAGGGTAATTCCAGCATTCATCTCCATCTCTGGGTAGAAAATCTGTTGTTTACATTTTGTCAACTCTTTGCTAGAAAGATTTCCATCACCATCTCCTCACTGGGCCATATGGTTTCCATCATCCTTTGCCAAGTAACAGCCAGTTTCTCAGCTGGTACTGACCCAGCCAGCACAGACCCAGACTGTTCCAGTCCTCTGCGTGAGGTGGTTTCCACTGCCACAGCCTCTAGGTTCACAAACCTCTTTGTGTGTTATTTGAGCTCCCCTGTGGCTGGGAAGCTGATAGAGGAAAAGGCTGTTTACTTGCAGCACACAGGAGCTGAAGCACAGGGCTGTCCCGTGGGAAGTCTGTGGCAAAGCAGGGCACAGGAGCCTGATCTCATGACTCCTGAATTAGCATCCCTGAAAGCACTGGGGTAGTTCTGAGTTCAGGTTATGAAATGGATTGCGGCAGCTCCCTGCGCTCTGCTGTTGCACGCTGTGGTTAGCTCTGGATTAGGCTGGTGTAGAGCCGTGGTACAAAGACACAGTTAAAACATAATGCTAAGGTGATGGTAATGCTCAGCAGCCAGGCACCTTGAGAGCTTCAAACCTACCCACTGCAAAACAATCACATGATAACCGGTTACTTAAGCTCCTCTATACTACACAGAGGTGCACTGAGAAGTGTGTTCCTGGGATGCAAGTCCTCCCCATCCCCATTAGGAAAGAATAAAGATACCCATCATCTTTCTAGCTGGCACAAAAAGGGCTGCGTGTGCTTTTCTTGTGTTTTATGATACAACAGTCAGTGAGCTAAGCTGGAAATCAGGCTGCTGCCTGTCAGATGCAGACACAGATGGCTGTGACGATGCCCTTGGGACCAGGCTGTCTGGCCCTGGCTGAGTGCTTTGGAAGGAGGCACAGGAAGCTTTCCAGTTGTGCCGGGAATGCTGGCAGAAGCATTTCTGCACCAGGAGTAGTGGGATTGCTCCCTGCTGCTGTCCCAGGAGGTGTCAGCAGCAGCCCCATGAGATTAGGAGTGCCCAGGATACAGTATTTTCCTCTAGGAAGGAAGAAGGAGACAGAGAGTTCACCTTGAAAAGGTGATCACCAACATATCTCATCTGCAGCCTATGCAGAAGTCGTTAAACTCTCTTTAGTATATTTCTTTCTCACGTCCCTCTTTATTGCTCTTTGCTAAATCCAGAGCAAGAAACAGCACAGAAAATACATCAGCTTTTGGGCAGGCTAGCCCAAACAATATACCCTGGTGTGTCCTGAATAGGAAGCATTGCAGAAAAGGGGTCAGGGGAAAGTTATGCTTTACAGAACCTGACACAGACAACTCTTGTGCAGTTTCAAAGCTGTTCATTTTGTAATACGTGTTGGGCAAACTGGTGGTAACTTCAGCAGAGCCTGGGGGTTTAATGACGAGCTCAGAGCTGTGAGCAGCAAAAGCCTATTTGAGGTAAATGGTGTTTGATAGCTTCCAAAGAAAAATATGTCATAGAAAGAAAGAAGAAGTCTGTGAGAGAAATCAGGCAGCTACAAAGGCAATTAATGCACAGGTAATTCAGCTGCAGCTGCCAACAAATGACTTTGCTTTCACAGCCGGGGATGACATACTGAAGGGTAAGAACTTAATAGGATCAATCTCAAAAAGACTACACGGAAAATTACTAGAGGAGGACAATCCAGCAGTAGAAGAAGCAATTAGAACAGTGAGGGAATGAGGCAGCCAGAGAAGAGATGAAAGTGCAGCCTAGCACAAAATGACTGGGTAAAGCAAATGCAATCCTCACCAGCCGTCCATACCATGGGAGCTGCGGTGGCCTCAGGACAGACACACACTGCTTTGAAGAGGAGCAAGCGGCAAAGCCTGGAGAGACCCAGCCCACAGCAGACTCAAACCAGCACATACAAAGTGAAGGAGCACTCAGATGAGAGGGAAAAGGTGCCTGGAGAGCTAAGGAGCAAAGCCCACTCATGAGAACTCAGCACGGGCATGGGCAGGGAGAGCTGCTCCCTGCGGCCCTATCTGCTCCAGCACAGGAAAGGAAAAGGATGTAAAGAAATACTCATAAATAAACACCAGTGCTAGGATACAAGTGAATTCTTAGGCCAGGATACAGGTAAAGACTTAACTTCAGAAAAGAACTCTCCTTATCTGGTACAGGCAGGTGGCAGCAAGGCCCTTAGGTGAGGGAATCAAACAGAGCACAAGGGAGAAAACCACCAAAATGAGAACTTTTACAACAGCAGACATTTCAAATAAGCCATCAATGGGATTGAGCCTTAAAACCCTGCAAGCTGGATAAAGACCCCAGTCATGGCAAAGCCCATAAAAGAACACATTGTAAAAGGGGAAAGTAGGAAAAGCTTCTTTAATTCTGCAGTGTCCAAGGTCCATCACTTCAAACAGATCAAGGGAATGGTCAGTTCAGTGTCAACAAGACATAGAGCACAGCAACAGCATTGTGTAACGAGGTGGATAAAGGACTCCATCCGGACCACAGCCAAAGAGACTTGGAAATTATGGGAATGGCACAGGTCACTGGTTGCAGTAGAAAAGAAAACCACTAATGGCTTGTGAATACAGAAGGTTGAGTGAAGAGAAAAGACATTCACTCTGGAGTGACACCACAGGCAGACCTCCTTGATGAGCTGCTGCTTTGGCCATCACTTCTCAAGATGATCTCCATACTGTGAGCTTCCCAAGATGATCTCTATACTGTGAGCTAGCTGATTTTCCCAGCTCTGGGGAATCAGTTTGTTTGTACTTGGAAAATGCATGCTTTAGCATCTCTGCTATTTATATCCTCCATGTGCAGAATATACTCATAATTAACAGTTTTATTATAGCTTGACTGCGCTACATTCCACAATGTATTTAGGTTATATATATATATATCAATTACCTTTCATCTCCCACCAGCATATTGGATAGAAACAAAGATAGCTAATGAGAAGGCCAGGGACTATTATACTTGAGAAAACAGAACTGTGGATTGTGCTGGTTTTAGTGCAGTTAAATTACGGGAACTGACACCTTTTTTATTTCAGTCATCTTCCAGCAAAGTTCAGGTTTTATTTTAATAGCCAAATAAATCAGAGCAGGAGGAAGGTCCTGCAGACAAACAGCTCTCTAAAGAAGCCTCCGCAGGAAGAAACAATGAGAAAGATATCACTAAGGCTTTGTTCTTCCTGCCATCCAGTCCCTCTCCTTTATCACTGCCTGATAAGAGCCTCTTTTCATGCTGAAGGTCAGAGAGATAAGGTGCATCTGTGCTGGTAATGTTAACTACCTCCAGCCAGGCCAAAATCAAGTAATTCGCACATGCCCGTAGAGAAGTGGTGGGCTGAGAAGGTCTAACCTGGAGCGCTGATGTAATTCTATGGCATAAAGAAAAAGCACTTCCCTCATGTCTACCTGCACTATTTCCAGAATGTTACCTGCAGAGCAGGTCAGCCTGGGATTTGACCAGGAAGGAAGAATTGTCTTGAAATCCATTGCAGGGCTGGTGGGAGCCAGATACAGGGGAGAATCAGGTACTTCCCTGTACCCCTCTTTATTTATTTGTCCTTTTTTTTTTTAGTTTCCAAGAGAAATTATTCCCAAGAAGAAAAATCCCAGTTCGGATCCACATGTGAATTCCAGATCCCAGGATCCACTCTGTGCCATGATAAAGATGCGATATCAGCTGGGAAACGTGATGTCAACTGCGACAAAGGTATTTAAAGGTCTAACAGTTTATTTAATGTGTTCTTTAGGGCCATTTGTAACTTCCAGATCTGAGCTCTAATTATGAATAATCACAAACTCCATTTGATGGTCTTTGCTGCTGACTCCTGTGCTACAGGAATGTTCACCAGAGTATCTGGTCACATGGAGCTGACCAGGAGGGTAGGAACATGGTAAATTCCTGATTGCTCTGATCCTGGGAGCTGTTTTCATGTGTTGCTAGAATTCCCCTGAATCAAAGCTCTTCCTCACTGCCTCTCCCTACGCTTTACAACCTCTTTGTGCACATACATACACAGCCCTTATGTCCCTTCCTCAAGTAGCTAACCTACTTATAAAGTTGTGATGAAAAAGATTAACACAAATTCGAAATCAGTAATCTGAAAGACTACTTTAT
>JANHGB010053081.1:0-16792 GCA_026283785.1 Coracopsis vasa
GAGAATATTGAGCCAGATGGACTCCTGATGGAGTGCTGTTGTTCTCAGGCTCTTGTGTTTGGTTCTGTTTCTCCAAACTCAACAAGTCAGGCATTTTTAAAAACTAGTGTTTGGGGGAGGGGTGGATTTGGGAGTGGGGGGAAATCACAAGGATATGAGCAGGTATTGCCCACATGCAAATATCTGCAACCATTGAGTTCAGGAGCATGTCCTGGTTCAGGCTGAGGGCTCAGTCTTTGAGCCTCACCGATGCCGGAGATGTGGTCTTTTGCTATCCTGTGGAAACCCAAATAAACCGGATGGAGACAGAAGAGTTTCAAAACCCGGTTGACACATGTTTTGCAAAGTTGTTCAGGTGCTCAAATTATCCAGAGACAATTTACATCTCTCACCCTCATCAGAAGGCACAGGCCTCCTTCTCATAGTGACAGAGCCAACGCCTGTGATGCACCATGTATCTCTTCATGTATCTGTTCATCTGTCGTGAGGGGCAGTACCAGAAGCCTCAATGAAACCTGTGAACCCATGTTGACTGTGCCTGATGATCTCACTTTCATGCCAGTGCTTCCCATTCTGCTCGCTGCCTGCTCACACTGCCGGAGCCAACCCCCACACCAGCTGCCGTGCGGTGCTCCTGCTCCACTCCAGGTGGTGCCGTCTCTCCTGCCGATGCCCCCTGTGAGTCACTGCTCGTCTCAGTGGAGCTGCTGGCTCCTGGGCAAGGCCTGTCAAGGTCTTGAGGCTTCTTCCGTGGCTCTCGCTGCTCAAAGCTGAGGCTCCTGTACGCGGTGTTTCCTCTCACTCCAGTGTTGAAGGCTCCTCTCTGGATATACTCACTTTGGCAAATGACCATTAGTGGTGGACTAATGTGCTGCTGCTCCTCCTGGCAGCGCCCACTATGAGTCAGCTGCTTGCATCAGCAAAGTTCTTGGCTTGATCCACATAGCACAAGCTGGCCACCATATCCAGTGTTCCAAATGAGATCTCAGTTGTAGCCCATTTCACGGTAGCAATGTTTGCCTACTTTCACGGGTGTTTCTTGATTGACACAACCTATGATTGTGTCTGTGTAATATTCAGCGGCTCTTAACCTTCATAAAATGCCACCCATGTCCTCTGAAACAGTCATTGCCACCTGTACAGCGACACCTCTTATCAATAGGCCACAAGCGGATGTCCTTGCATAGTGCAACATTGAATTTGGCCCATTTGTTAAGTCCACCTTTTTGCGTGGTTTCATTATAATTTCAGTCCTGTAGATTTTTCAACAACAGTTTGGATAAAGCTTTCAAACAGCCTCATCTGATCTCAGAGCTGACACTACTTTTGAGTAAGATTTTGGACTGGAGACCTTCTAAGGGCTCTTCCAGCCTGAAATACCATGTGATTTTGCAGTTCCATAAATTCAGGGTGGACAGATGGTTGCCTGCATGCAGTTCCATCTGCTAGGATGACATAGTTTGTACTGACAAGTTAAACTGCCTGTTTTACTATGACATAGTGGACAAATGACGATAGTTTCAGATGAGCAGATTTAAAGCATTCGATTGGCAATTCTTTTCAGGGAAGTGCCACTTCTCTTATGGACCTGAAGCATTAGCTCCATGTGGCAGTGATGCATGATTCACATATTATTGTTGCTATTTAACAGACACAACTTTGTACTTGGTGGTTTACCCACAAATAAAGACTGTTCTTTTGGAATGAGATAAAAAAGATACATGTTATAATAATGGAAAAATTTAGGTTGGAAAGAACCCCTGGAGATTACCTAGTCCAACTTCCTGCTTAGACCAAGGATAACTTAAAAGCTGTATCAAGTTATTATGGGACTTTTGCAGTTCAGTTTTGAATATCTCTATGGATGGAGATCTCACAACCTGTGTGGGCAACCTTTAGAGTGATTATATGCTCTTATGGCAAAAAATATTTTCCTTATATCCACCTTGAATTTTCCTTTCTGCAACTTGTACCTTCCACCTTCCACTATGAATCTTTGAGAAGAGTCCATCTCAACTTTCTCTGACCTTCCCTTATGCAATGGAAGACACCAGTCAGGTTTCCTCTTAGCTCCTCTGGAAGCATAACAAACCCACCCTCTTAACCAAATCCATTGGTCCCTTTCTGAACTACAGTTAATTCTAGGGAGGCTAAAAGTGGAGGTAGTACTCCAGGCACAGCTTCATTAAGGCCAAGTAGAGAGGAAAACTCACAAACAACAAAACCACTTCTCCTGGCCTGGATGATGAACTATTCACCAAGTTCCTCAGATTCTTTTCTCATGAGTTGCTGCCTCCCTGTGAGTTACTCCCCAGTTACTCCCCAGCCTGTAACAACGAAAGGGATTATTCTGTCCCAAGATGCAGAACTGTGCATTTATCTGTTGAATTGCATAAGGTTCTTGTCAGTTCAGTCAGTCCTTCAGCTTGTCAAGCTCCTTCTTGGTGGGGGCAAACCCTGCCCATCCTCCACTCCCATTTTGGTGTGAGCTGTGACATTGCTGAAGGGTGTATAGCATCCCACTGATTGCTCACTGACAGAGATACTAGATGGTGCTAACCTCACATTGACCTTTGAGAGGTATAACTGGCTACCAGTTAGATTTCTAACAGCTAACCCAAATATTTTGAACCTACGATCAAGCCATTTTTCACCCATATTTTACCCAGTCCAAATCCCAGTTTGGTTTCAAGGAAATTATGGAAAATAATGTTGAAAGCCTTGTTAAATTAAAGGTAAATTACATCCAGTGCTCTCTCCTTAGCCACCAAGCCACTCATGTCATCACAGAAGACAGTAAGGTCAGGTGAGATATGTAAGTTATAAATCTTTGCTGGCTGTTCCTATTAATTTTCTTCTCTTTCAAGTTCCTGGAAACTTACTTTTAATTTTCTGAGGAAGTAATTGAGGCTGACCAGCCTGGAGTTTCTTAAATTCTCTTCCTTGCCTATTTTGAGGATGTGCATAAAATTTACTTTTTCTTGGTGAATATGGACCTTTGCTTTTCAAAGACAATAGCAAGTGGCCTTGAAATGACATTTCACACCTAATATTCATCTTATTTTGTCTCATAGACTTGTATATGTCCATGCAGAACACCTATCTACCGTGAGTACTACTGTTCTCTCTCAGAATAATGCTATTTGGCACAGGGATCCAGGACATCTGAAAGGAGATCTTGCCAGAAAAAGCTAAGGAAAATAAAAGCTTTAAGTAGCCCTTTTCTGTGTCCTACATTACAAAGTCGCCTGCTCTGTTCACCATCAGGAACATGTGATGTTCCTTGGTCTTCCCTTTGCTATGAGTGCATGTGCTAAGTCTTAACGGTGCATCCCACTTTGTTGGTTTCTCCTGTAATCTTAGCCCATAAGCTTTCAACAGGTCTGTCTCCAAATTCCTAGCAGAATTCTAGGCATTCAGGGTGTGATTTTTTGTAGACTGCAACTTCTCACGCCTTTCTTCCCTGCCAATCATTCGTAAATAGCCTTCATCCATCCACCCATAACAGCACCTGAGTTGTGCAAGTTATTTCGCCACGCTGCTGTGAGACCGATGATGTCCATGCACTGCACCCATGTTCAGGCCTCCAGTTCCTCCTGTTTGTTTTTCAAGATGCATGTGTTGGTGTACAATCACCTGAGATGTACCCCTGCATGCCCTTCTTTCTCAGAGGAAGTGAGAGAGCACCCCGGTTGCTCTGTCCTACACACTGTTGTCCCCTGTTGTGTCAGTCTGATTTTAGGTGGGATAGGAACATTAGAAGATATATTCCTTCTTTCAGCATAAAGATATTTCCCCTAATAATAATGAGCTTAGTGAGTAGACTGTAAAGAGGGAAAACAGAACTAAAATATAAATTGTATATTTCATTGAGGTAGATCTAGCAGCACATCACCAGTCCTGATGTTGTGTGTCTGTATTCTTCTCACAATGATGAGACAAAAGATGAAAAGACAGATATATTTCCTCTTATTCTTCATTCGTATTGCATTAGTGCTTAACGTTTTCAATTGAGCTTCAGGTGGTGAACACAATATGCAGCTAAGAGCTCCAAGGAGATTTCTAATTTGTGCTTGTGCAGCCTGAGAAAATGGGGATGTAGAAGATAACCGTAACAAATAGCCATGAGTGACATCCTTGTTCTGTGACTTGTCTCTAAATTGTAGGGGGTTTGTTAGCATGTTAAAAAAGAGAAACACTGGTATGAAGAACAGAACAAGGGGAATACACATGCTTTGTCTGACTGTCTTCTAACATTTTTGCCCTCTGTCCCTATAATGCAATAATGGTGGTTTAAGGTACTGTGAGTATAATCTACTTTTGGTATAGAAAAAGAATATTTGTATTGTGAAAAAGTTGGCACAAATATGTCACACTTTTTTCCCCTCACACAGCCTTATAAAGCTACCATAAAAGTACTTAGTAAAGGATTGACAATTTAAAACTCATGCACCCCCGACATAAATGACAAAAAATTATGTCTGACTTACCAGCTTCCGGACAGCTCACCTTGAGAAACGATGAGATGTAACTTTCTTCCTGTCAGTTTGTGTTGTCCTTCTGTTACCTGTGTCCTCAAGGGCGAATTCAAGGTTTTATTTTCATGATGTTTGTTTAGGAGACAATAATGTTCTTTACAACTGCAATGCATTTGTTAGGTCAATAGCCAGGAACCTTAGAACTCCTGAACTGATAGTTACTTTTCTCATTGTAGACAATGAAGGAAAATATGTTTCTTTTAAAAAATCATCAATACTTTCCCAGAGAATGATGATTTTTGCACATTATAATCAATTAAAAAAAAAATTCTTGCAAGTTATTTACACTATATGTTATGTATATACCATGAAAGAGGACTTGAGAGGAGGGTGTATTGACATAAGCACCAAATGCGTATAGCTGATGTATCTGTATGTTATTAAAAGAGGAGACTAATTAAAGTTTGGACAGAGAATGTATCTTCATAAGTTCCTCTTTTCCTGCAAGAACAGTGTTCTGAGAACTCCTAAGTCTCCAAGGAAACCACTGCTATTTGTGACTCTGTTTAGTGGTGGAAAACTAATTTTTACCTGCTTTTCTAAGACTGACAAGTCATGACAGCTCTTAGAACTCTGAAAATAAATTATTAGTCAAGCCTTGATATATTTTTAGTTACTTTTTTTGTGTATTTAGACTGAATCATTGAACTACGCTACAAATCAGAGGTGGAAAAGTCGGTCGCGATTTGAAAAAATGGTACAAATTTCAACTTTCACAACAAAGGTTATAGCATAATGGTATTATATTGAAAAATTAAACCTCTTGCTTAAGTCAATTATCAGAATTCCACACAAATATTAATTTGCTTATACAGATTCGTTTTCAAAGCTGCATGTATATTTTTATAGAAATACACACTGTGAGGGCAGACTGAGCACCTACCAGACTGCTGCTATCATGCAAAGTCTTACCTCCAGTGCCAACCTTGAGTAAACAAAAATCTTTCTTTATTCTTAAATTAGATGCTGACAGTGAGAGCCAGAGCCTTAGAGATATTTTATTTATGCCTCATAGTGGACTGCTATGTATTCTTTTTTTCCCCACGTTTCTCTGCCAGCAAAGGGAGGCTGTTGACATCCCTGAGTTGTCAAAGGCAGAGAGTTCATTGTTTTCCACATGACAACAGAGGTGAGATCTGTGCACGAAATATCTGTATCAGATTACACCAGATATCCACCTAGCCTTACATCTTGTCTCCAACATCAGCTGAGGGTTGCTGCCCATGGAATTGTGTAAGCAGGAAGCATAGAATATTCTCACAGTGTGTGATGGGAGGAAACACCTACCATACATAGTGTCCGTATGTTTCATAGCCCAGAATGATTCTTTCCTCTGTTAATCTATCTATCTATCTGGTCACTTTTAAAAACCATGAAAACCTTTAACATCTTCAAGATGCAATTAAGAGCTTGGAAAGAGGACTTGCCGTGTGGTTCAGGAGAGAATGTGTAAGAATAGCAAATTTTTAATTAATCTCTGGGCTGAATTGGAGACACTCATGAGCATGATGCTGAAGGGGTGACACAAGATGATAGTGGGGGTCCTGGTCTGGTCATCAATGATAATTACCTCAAATTGTGCTCTCTAATGTGCTCCTGTTGTATTCAAAAATCTTCAAAATCCAAATGCATTTCAGTATACATATGAGTTTCTAAGACTTGCATGTATGTGGCATGTATGCACATTAACAGTAACTCAGTGAAGACAGTCAAGTTCTGTCAATTAAATACTACTAAAATCTCCAGGACATCAAAGAAGAATTGGAGAGCCTCTGTCCACGCAGGGCCTGGTTCATCCTCTCTCTGCTGGATTGCTCTCCCTCATTATTCACACCACTCCCTTGGAGCATCCAATGTGCACTTTTTTCACAGGTTTTTTATCAATGAGTCCAGAAAAGAAAAGCTGTTAATTGATTTGAAGGCTGATGATAAAAAGCCAGTGGTAGCTTGACCTTGCTTGCTATGTTTAGACATAGTCAAATGCAGAGTGAGTTTGAAAGTCAGATGTTGTAAAAAGGCCTGTGCTACAGGCAACGGGTCCATTAGTCTGTTTGAAGGGTCAGGTTCTGACCACAGTCATTGCTGGCCCATGAAAACAGAAACTTTTTCTGCTGATGTCTCCTTTGGCACTAAGTGCCTTATCTGGTTGAGCTCTTAGAAATCCACCTTTGGCTGAAGTCCCAGGGACTGCTGGAAAGACCTGTATCAACCTGTATCATCATGTGCCAGGTGGGTTAGGATACCCCAACCTTTTCCGTGTATGGGATACACATTATGTTCCTCAAGGGCTGTATTGAAGAATATATATGGTGAATTTATATCCACAGCTACACAGAAGAAAACAATGACATCCAAAGTCACAGTGAAAACAGTGACAAATATATTTTTCCCCACACCATGTCTATATGTATGTTTGGAAAGCTAGGCTTGGACTCCGTGAAGTTTACTTGATCAGATTAATTTCTGCTTGTGTTGACTACCATGGAGTTATCCCAGGTATAAATTCATAGAAACATAGAATGGTTTTGGTTGGAAGGGACCTTAAAGCTCACCCAGTTCCAACCCACCTGACATTTGAAGAAATAACTTCCAGTAGACCAGGTTGCTCAAAGCCCCGTCCAACCTGGCCTTGACCACTGCTAGGGATGGGGCAGCCACAGCTTCTCTGGGCAAACTGTGACAGTGCCTCACCACCCTCATAGTGAAGAATTTCTTCATAATATCCAATCTAAATCTATTATTTTTCAGTTTAAAGCTATTTTCCCTTATCTATTTCAGCCAGTTAACTTCAGTGTAAATGTTTAGTGTAAATGTTGACTTTAGTGTAAATGCTTTTGTGAATACGACCTGTAGTACTAAATGTTAATATTGACACTACTATCCACAGAGATATTTCCTACTACAAAAATGTCAGAAAGCCTTATTAAGCCATCTGGTTCTACCTCTTTACTTTTCCTCTCTGTCGTAATGTGTCCATCAATGCTGATGCAATGCAGTGAGGGCTGCAGTGTCAGAAGCATTGCAGCCCATCAAATATTCTGCTCTTCTGTGGATGTTGATGAAAAATGAGAGCCGTTTGTGACTCAATATTGTGACAATGAAGGAATCACAATGTAGCAGCTTTTCTGTCATGTTTTTTTTATTTATTTATTTTAATGAAAAGATATTTTTCTAGGATTTGCTTTGACAATTGAAATACCCTGGTTACTTGAAAAACTAGCAAGGCAAAGGATAAATGGGGAAGGTAGACTTTTTAATAACTATGGGAAGAGCAAAGCCCTGCTTCTCGTTAGCCATTACTGACCTTGAATCTGGTACAGCTTGTTTGGATTTGTTGATTGATGAGGACTCATTAGTTGATGCAGACTTTTTCAGTTTGCGAGTTATCGGAAGGCACTTTCTTGGCTCTAAGGGCCTTAGCATGTATTAGATCCTGATAGCACATGTTTGTGTTAGCAGGACAGAGAGTATGCTGTCAAGAAGTTAAAAAATTGAATCTGTTGATTTACTGTCTCCACTCATTAAGCTGCAGACACATCGGTTATTGTTAAAGTTTTGTTGCTTAAATTTTAAGCTCTGAAAGAGAGCAACAAAGAAGGGTCTAGTTCTTTCTCTGCTTAAGTCTACTTCAAAAGCCTTTCCAAAGTCATGTCTTTTATCAAAACCATTTCACAAAATAATTCCAAATTAATATCCTGTATTCCTTTTCAAAATAATATTCCTTCTATCTCCCTACTAACCATAAGACTTTTCATTGTCTGATTCATGCTGACCTGATCAGAATTATTGCATGGTTGTGCAAAGAGCAGTTCTACTCTGTAATATTAAAAGAGATCTTGCCAGATGTGGTTTTAATCATTGCTGTTTTGCAGATCAATGACTACAGTACTGGTGGGGTAGGAGAAGAATATTATTTAGAAATACTGCATGTGCAGACAGATAGATCTGTTTCGATTACGTGAATACCTTGCTTTAGAAGCTGCCTTTGCTACCAGCTCTACTACTTACTTGCTTATTATGCCCTTAACCCCAGAGCTGCTTGGCTCCCTTCTAGGGGACAGACATTTAACTGCTTTTACAACCTTCTCATTGTGATCCCCAGACTTCCAATGTATTGCTTGCAAAACGTCCTTGTTTTCACTTGCTGACATCCCCTTAGTTACACTAATTTCTCTGCCTTCCCCCCGAATACCAACAATCATCAACTACAGAGGCATCCAGCATACCTTTTTGTGACTGTTTTCTTCCTATGTTTCATTCAGATATAGCCAGAAAGACCACAAGCAGAAACCTTGTAAAGTGATTAAACTAATTTTCTTCATCTGCCGTGGCGCCAGCTTGCTGGGTCCTTTATAGAAACTAGCTCAGTCATGTGGCAGGTTGAGCTTGAAATTCCTTATGCAGATTATTATGCTCCCATAAATTATCTCAGATGTACCTGAGCCAAGACTTGAACTAGATATTGACAGGAGAGGTTTCTTCCTTTTGCTCTTTTTCTTCCTTTGCTACCCTGTACCACCTTGTTCTTGCCTGCAGAATGGAGAAAAAAATTAATACCACTGTATTTGAAAGTTACTCTTAACTTTTAAGCCAGAATTCTTTTATATAAAAATTTTACAGTAGCCCAGTCTGGTGAGAAGTAGGAAAGATATGTTTTTAAATTTTTATTATTAATTCAGTGAATCATAATCAATTTTAATAAAAAAAATACATTGGCCATGAAAGATACTATTCACTTCTGATGAGCTTATACCTGTGCTGGTGTACAATTTATTAGCTGCTCTCAATGGATTGATCACTGAAACAGAAAAAATTCTCTTAATAAACTTTCTAGTCATATATTTAGTACTCAAGTTTCAAACTTCATTCTCTGATGAATTTGCCATGCTATCCAGCTGCAAATCTTCATGAAATTTCTGTTGTAAGAATTAATACAATTGTATAACACAGTGTGTTAAAAGCTTATGCAATAATAGTTATTCATCAAGTGATTTCTGAATTTTCTTAAAAAGAAAAAGCTTCAAGATTTAATTCCTTTCTGGAAAAAAATAACCCTAACCCAACTCAACAGATAAAAATACTAAAAGCAAATTGCAATTTTTAATAATAATCTTTGAATATTAGGCCAAACAGTTTCACTTTTTCCAGTTTTCAATTTTCAAAAAAACTCCTGGACATTTTTTGGGGAACAGATATTTCCCAGGAAGCTTTGAGTTCAGCTTGCACTTTTTCTTCAACCAAACTTCAGGGCTATTTTGGTTTACACATATTTGCAATCCAAATTTTTTCAAAGAAAGAACCTTGAAAAAAGTTTTGTAAGTAAATAAGACAAACGAAGTGAAGGAGAACAAAGTGACTATCATAATATGCTGCTCTTGCAAGACACCAGCATTATTACAAGCAGGCTCAAGAGTGTCTGTAGCATCCATGCATGAAAATTCATTAATCAGGTAGAAACATCTTTGGATTTAAAAATAAACCATAGACAGATCCAGGATGAGTAAATATCTCACTATAATCCATGAGGATTGAAAATGCAGTAAGGTTGGCTCTGCTCCCTGAGAATAGTGAAGCAGGTATGGCCTTACACCTCCCACACATAAATGGGTGTAATAGATATCAGCTGCTAATGGTCCTGAAGATATTTCAGGCCAGAGCTGCTGAGATAAAGGGAACTGGGGAAGCTAGGTCATGCTGATGAAGGAAGTAGCATGTCCAGCTCTGTACTGCTTTTCTGGCACTTTCAGCTCAGAATGCTGAGTGCGTTCATGAAGAACCTCCCAAGGTAAGGAGGAGTGTGAGGATTTTCTTTGCATCCATATGACCTGTTTTTAAGTAAAATAATGACACCATTTACTTTCCACACAAACAGATTTCTGCAGCCATGAGAAAATTTTCAGCTTGGATATTTCTTTTTCCCCATACTGGGGAGTGGGAGGGGAGTGAGTGAGTGACTGACTGTATGGTTCTTTGTTGCAGGTTGGAATTAAACCATGGCAGTTGTGGAGGACTTTACTCAGCCTTATCTCTCCTTGTAGTAGGATTTCTGTGAGCTGTTTTGGAGAATGTGGAAAATATTCTTCTGAATTTGAAGACTAAATTTTCTTAAAATACATCCTCTGAGTTTGTGTTAATTTTCTTTTTAACTTTTTATTTTTTTTTATTTTTAATCTTTTATTTTCTTTCTTTTTATTGTCTATTTTTTTCTTTCTTTAAAAATCAATACAAATTTATTCAGATGGCATCAAAAAATGAGGGTAAGGAAACTGTTTATGGAGATGTAAGAAGAAATCTAATAAATTAATGGTCTTATTCTATATTCAGAAAACAATTGCCAAAAAAAACCCCCACAAGTAACTAAGAATTCTGGCATGAAGAGTGCAGAATCTGACTCGAGAAAAGAGGTTTGAACCCAGACTGAATCTGGCATCCATTTGTAAAAACAAGAAATTGTGCTCAATAGTTTCAGAAACTGCAAATGCATGACAGCAGAGGGTTGATGGCCTGTAATGCTTTGTCAGAAGCTTTTCCTCTCAGAATTGTTAGTGTTGTTGCCCATAGAGAAATAAGTGACCTTTAGGACACAGTTAGTAGAGGAGTAGTTCAGTCTGTCTTGCATCTGAGAGGCAGGGGGATTTATGAAGAAAATAGTATAGGTTTTTACAGTTGACTGATATTCAAATCCAGGAATTGAAGGTGGAAAGTTGATGTTTTGGCTCAGGCAAACCAGAAGAGAGATGTTTCTGCTGTCTTTTAAAGGGGCGAGGTGAGTTTCCTTTCATATAAACCAACATTAGTCACATATTTCTAAAAAACAACATGCCTCGCTGTCATTTCAGCCTGGGATTACCCATGAGTCCTGTAGACAAGCAGACATCTAGGAGACAGCTTCAGTAAGCAGAACATTCTGTAGTTGCGGGAGGTATCTATTACGCTAAAATCATTTTTTCTCACTTCATTGCACATAATCATAATTTCTGTGGCATTTCCTTCTTTGACCTTCAGTGTAGATCAAAGGCCACAGCTGAAATCAAACACACTGTTTATGTGGGCTTGGCCCCTTCCAATTAAATGATTTTTTTCCTTGCAGTTTTCCCAGCTCTTGTTCTCTTCAGTATTTCAGTATTACTGTCTGTTAAGTTTCAGTAGCCAAACTTTGCACTCTTAGTTTTACTAGGTAGAATACATTCCTCTTTTACAGATGTTATAAAAAAATCCTCTACAAGTCATTATGTGTAGAAAATACTGTGGTAACATACTCTTTTTTGCACAGGTGCATGACAGACTTCCCTTAGGCAGGAAATAAAAAAGCAACAAAATATTGCAGTGCTAAAATTTTTCAATCCCTCTCCCCCTTGCTCCCTGAAAAAATCAGTCAAAATTCACTGCATCAGACTCTTAACAAAACCAGGTTTTGTCTCTACAGAAACAATAGTTAAGAGTAGTTCATTGAGGTATTTTCTTTTCGCTGTCATTCACTCATATCACCTTTTGCCTCTGTCTTGTATGATCATTGTTATTCTTATTTTTCTGGTATAGATTGTCTTTTTCCACATCCCAAATGCTCAGCTCTGACTGTAAATAGCTGATTTGTCTGTTTTCATATTCTAGTTAAAGGCTTCTGTGTTTTGTTTGGATGCATAAAGGGAAAGACATTTCACAGTATTTTACAGCTTGTATAGGACTCAGTAATTAAAGTCAGTCTTTGGGCTTAGACCTGTTACCAGAGCACATATGCTCTAGGTAGAAGTTATACTTCATTCTGACTCTCAAGTAAAATGAAGCCAGATCCTGACCTTGAGCCTATGGTTTGTAGGGCATGTTGAATACTGGGCTTGGACACATTTAACCCCACTGTAGCAGTTGTAGGGTCACAGGGAGGTGACAGATGCTATCACACATTTTCTACTGTAGATGATTATTTTATAATTATGAAAAGAGGTCTTTGCATAGACTAGACTTGAAAATTTCAGCTGATTTCCTCAGCAAGGTTCTTGGTAGGCTAAAAGAAGCATCTTTGATTCAAGACAGCTAGTGTTTGTTTATTTATCACAGATTTCCTTAACACAACATCCAGGCTGATAAAAGCAATGAAATTTCAGTACAACACAGTGCTGGAAATTTGAATCTCAGATAAACAAATATTGCCATCAATATTCCCAGCATTATATAGCTGCTATTAAGATCAGGCTTGTAATTTTATTTCTTAAACTACACAGATAGTGCATAGATGTATGGATTTATTATCACATTTGGCATATATTATTTATAGCATAAGAAAGGTGAAACATCTTGCAGCATGCATGTAAAGATTAGGATTTATTTTCCAGGAATCCTTGAACAATTTTATCAAAAGCCCATTTCTAGGTGGTGTTTTTCTGTAATAAATCATACAGCAGAAATCTATCAGTGGACACCAGTAGGAGATAAATGAGAGCAGAGGAAAGAGGGTCATCACAGATTTTTTTTCTGTATCATGACCTGTCATTGGCAGAAATCCATTTATTATCGTACACAAATGATTTTTTTTTCCCCTTCCTCACTGTGTTTGCCTTTCTGAGAACTGCTAACTAAAATAAAATGAAAACTTCATGGAATATAAGCTTTCAGAAATCATGAAAACAGAGTTAACTTGAAGACCACAGGTGCAAAGACTGACAGTACTTCTCCTTCTCTTTTTCTATCTCCCTCTCTTCCTCCCTCTCTTTCTTTTCTCTTTCCTCCACCCTCTACATAACGACAATTTGTTTTGAAGTTTTCATTATGGAAATAAAGAGAGGAAGAGGAACAGGACCATAGACCTGATACCATGGCAGTATATATAAGAATTGCTAAACTCAACTCTCTGGTATATGGAGGAAGGAGCCAAACCCCATATTGACCAATTAGAAGTGGGCAAGCTCATGCTGAGCCTCATTTATCTCAGCTAAAGTTCTTCAAGAACCTTTCTATCTTTTTAAATGAAATAAAGATACATTTGTTTTTAAGTAAGGGGGGGCGGGGGGTGGTGGGGAGGCCAATAAGAAGGAAAGCTGAAGTGTAGTATTTTTTGTTAGGTTGAGATTAATTGAGATAGGAAGGATCAATCTAGCCTCACATGTCTCAATGAACATCACCACTCAAATTTCTATAGAGTCCTCAAGAATGATCCACTCGTGTTCCAGGAAGATGGTGTGGGATTTGATTAGGTAATAGGGCCCCCACCCAGGCCAGAGTGATGCTTATAGCAATCAGGCTTCTGGGAACCGAGAGGAGAAGCTAGAGAAACAGGTCTAGACAGCATGGGTGAAACTTTTATAACACAACAGCAGAAGCTTTAAGGCAAATCAATATCAGGAGTGATCTGTACATTTGAATCCTTCCTTTGTACAAGTTAGGCACCACTGGGTCACACACCGTTTATACACCCAGGTTGTGCTCCTTCTGGAAAGCCTTGGTTACTTCTGATTTATTAATTTAGGATTTTGTCACACTGCAGAAGTTTAATCTGATTCCTCATCTCTCTGACCGGTTTAACTTTTGGACGTGTGCCACAAGCATTTTTCTTTCCCTGGGCTAGATAAAGAAGCACAAATGCTGGTAGGATCTACATTCTCCTTCATAAATAGATGAAATAGTGAACTAATGGCCATTGATTTGTGCAAGCTAATGGTTAGTTCCTCCTCATCAACAGAGACAAAGGTGGGACTGTGTGAGACTGATCAGATCAGCTATGTAAGTTCATGTCACTGAACATTTAAAAGCCAGTCAGGAGAAATCTTTCTTTCAGTTGTAGCTAGTGGAAATGTATTGTTGTCTTCATTTGAGCTCAGATTTAATCCCACATTTCTATTTCAAAAGATTTTGATTTTTACTGCAATAGTAGAAAAGGGTTACTAGTACAGAGAGCACACAGTTCAAATAACCTTTAGCTGTAAATATATTTTCCGTTGAATACATGCAAACCTTGTTTGCATGAAAATTACACATTCTTGTTTGCTCTGTGTGATCAACTATTATCCCACATGCAGGCTTGATTTTAATGGGTTCCAGCACTTGTGCAGATCCTTCATCTTTCTGGATTAAACTTTAATAAGTTTTTAATCTTTCAAGCTCTCCTTGAAATATTGTAGTTTTAGATAATTTTCCTTGTTGCTTGTGTAAATCTTTTGCAACAAGGAAATTAATTCATTTAAAGTAGAAAAATGTGATATAGTAAAAGAAGGAAAAGATGCCTGAAGTATTAAGTTATCACAGAATCTATTATTTTTTTTATTTCATCTTGACTTCACTATTTGTCTTCAAAATGCAAACTCTTGGTTGCAGTTGTACTTCAGAAAACTGTAAGAAATCCCATTTCTTTCAGCTCTAAGATCCTTACTACTCTTTACTTGGCTGAGTTAATTTTCAAGGAACTGGAAAATTTTATTCCTTGGAATCATAACAACTTACCAACATGAACAATAATTTATGGCTCCCACATCAAATGAATGGCTCAACATATTAATCCACATTTCAACTTTACTGTAAATTCAACTGAAGAGCTTAATCTGTGGCAAAGCAGACTCTTCTAAACATCTAGGACTGCTATTTGAATAGCAAAACAGTAATATTGCACGTATTATATTGGAACCTATTATGCCTATAAACCTGTAAAAAAACCATACAGGCTACAGGGCAAATTGCAAATCTTTAAGCTGTTAAGACTTGAATTAATCTTAAATCTATGTATTTCTTCTTCATTAAATAGCAAAATAAGCAGTAGTTTACAGTGCTGCAAACCAGCTTCTTTGGGGGAAAGACAGTTTGTATCTCACTTTTTAGTATTTTGGCTGAAACCTTTAATTATAACCAATTGATTCTCCTTAAAGATTAGGGGGCCCACATAGACAGATTGTGCATATTCAATTATTATCTAGAGCTCAATCACAAATTAATGTGGGTGAATTTTCTATGATATCATGCACTTTTACCTGTTATAAAAATTTAGATATATGCCACCTAGCCTTTCATTTTGATATTCATGCTGGTTTTAAGTATCTTTTTCTTTTAAATGCTACAATCAAATCCTCCTTGAGGGGAATCCTGTTCCACTGGCTGCAAGCTGGATGCAACAGCATTGGGGTTATTTTGAATGGGGAGGAGAAAATGTCTGCAAGGTGATGATGGGACTTTGAGAGTTACAGGAGTTATGGGAATTGCAAAGCAATTTATCAAGGCATTGCAGAAATCCCAGTGCACGTGGTACTGAGGATAGAGCAGATGTACCCTGAATGAATAAAGGTCTCACATGTATCCACAAATATGCATATCGCACTTTGACATCAACCTGAGTATCGCCCTAGGTGTTGTACAGAAATAGTGAGACCCTTTTGCTTGTTCTGTGTTGGACATGGCTGGGCAGCAAACACAGTGGAAAGGAACAGAGAAGGTAAATAAAAGGCACAGTGAGCGGCCTCAGGTGTCCCACTGTTGTCTGTCTGGAGCTCACACAGGGGATAAAGGGGTGAAGAAACACTTCACACTGGGCAAATGCTCTGCACTCTTGCTATGTGGGACAGGGATGAGAGATTGGAGGTCTTCCCTCTTCCTTCCATCTCTGTAGGCAGCCCCATGGTAAAGTCAGCTTCCTGGCTTTAGTCTGGGATAATGTTTTTGGCTTCCCTTCCCTTGTTAACCTTTTAAGCCTATGTGCACTCAGTTTGTAAATAATTTTGAGAGGCAGGACGGTACAGAAAGAAGTATATCTGTGTGTTCGAGTTTAATACTATCAGGCTGGTAAGAGTCATGCAAGCCAAAGAAATTTCTTGGCCTCTTGTTTCACAGCCACAGAAAGTCATTCAAGACAAAGCTGCCCCATGTATCTTCCCAGTGAGACCATGTGTCTGGTTTGCTCAGCCTGCTTCACAGGGGAACAGTTTTTTGGTCCACATCCTCCTTATAAAGTCAGTACTTAGAGCATCTGCAAGATTTCCACACATAAAGCAAGGTGTTAATGTAGCCCAGGAGTTTTAGGTCTCATGTGAGAGTGTCCTGGTTTCAGCAGTAGCAGTCATTTTTTTCTTTTTCTTAGTAGCTGCTGCAGTGCTGTGTTTTTGATTTTCAGCCTGGTAACAGCACTGATAACACTGATGTTTCCAGTTGTGGCTTAGCAATGGTTAGTCTGAGCAAGGACTTTCTGAGCCTCATGCTCTGCTGGGGAGGAGGAGGAGCCGGGAGGAAGCAGAGACAGGACACCTGACCCAGATTGGCCAAGGTGGTATTCCATACCACAG
>JANHGB010053081.1:17141-66706 GCA_026283785.1 Coracopsis vasa
GCTTAATAATTTCAATTAATTTGTTTACCCATTTTTCATAGCACCATTATTTTTTTTTTTCTTTTTTTTTTTTTTTTTTTCAAAAAAAGAAAGGAGGAAAGAAGGAAATTCTCCAAGTCAAATTCCTTACAATATTCACCGTTCTCTATTCTTTATATTATACTGGGAAGAGTTCCCCACTTCCCTTGGAACTTGCAAGAATGCTCTTCAACAATAAGTTAGTGGAGCAGATCTTTAAACATTTCTTACTTGAAATAGCCTCAAGACCTGCATGTGGGATTTGTATCGTGAATGGTAAAAGGGAACACTTAGCTGAAAAATGTGACAGGGAGTCTTCAAGAAATATGCTGATGGGATTCTAATTTTAACCCATGATCTTTCAAAAGATAAAATGATAAGTCTGTTAATGATGTAGGTCTACATAGGGGCATGCTTGGTCTCCTCTAACCCATACTGGAAGTGTTTTAATTTAAATTAAAAACATATAAAAGAACAGTTTTGTCAAGGCTTTTACTGTTACCATGCAAGAAATCAGAATGAATATTCATGGTCAATCTATTTTTCAAAACTTCCTACCTCTTAGTCCCAGAGAAAAATAACATTTATGTATCATGCTTCCAGTATTTAGGGATCTAGTTGGGATATTGCTCTGTACATGCTGTTAGACACTGTAGTGACAAGACGAATCTTAGCCAACACTGGCTGCCAGCCAACACATACCTTCCACAAGCAAAGTGCAGGGCGATTGAAGAGCAAGCACTGAAAGATCACTGCTGAGAGAGAGAGAACAAAACCAGCCATAAAGCACCTGGAGAATACATTTCTTTGGCATATTGGAGGATTATTGTTGCATCCATTCATTTCTTTCACTTAATGTCTTCCTCTGAAGGGGATCCATTTTCCCTCTTCAGTATTTTTATGTTTTAGAGAAGTTTGGGAATACTTGGTGAGGAGGGAATTTTCTCTTAGAGGGCAGGAAAGACAGATTTTTCTATTATGAGAATTGAGGCAAGAGGACATTAGAGCTTTGGGAAGTGTGTTATGAAATGGAGCTTTTCATAAAATACTTGGATTGAGTGCACTATATGCATATCATGCTGCAGAATGTTGTAGAGAGAAATCATTTTGAACACATCTATGTATAAATACTGAAACAAGGCCTATAATTCTGCTCATCAAAATGAAAGCCCTTAAGAAGTCAGATGTCCCTTACCATGTGTGTCACCCCCACTGTTCTCCAAACAGGGCTGCATTACTAAACTGAATGCATAGTCACCTTATTAGTAATTTGGGCAACTTGGGTTGAATATCTAATATCCACAAATAATGCAACACTGCATTTTGTATCACTGTGTTTGTTCAGTAACAAAATCTAACAGAGATGGAACATTTATTACTTTGAAGTCTGTTTGTTAATAGATAAAAGGCTGTTGGAGGGGGAAGGGGAGAGTAAGCTGGGGAATTAGCTACTGGAGTTAAAGGATACACTAATGTACAAACATTTTCATTCTCATTCCCAAACCAAGCAGCTGATCACAATGTGCATTTTTATTTCATGCAGATCTGCTCAAATGCTCTTGTGTAGCAGGTGTGTATGTTTGCAAAGATCAAAACAATGGCCTTTACTAAATCGCTGTCTACCCTGAATAGTCTTGTTTGTGGTGGTTTTTTCCCCTCAGAATATATTTCTTTACTGAAGATTTGGTCAGCTATTTTATGTCTACAAGGTTGCTTTTTTTTTCCCATGTAGTTATAAAGAGAATGTTTTTTTAATCATTTTGTTGTTTGTGTACAGATTTACATATTACCTCTCTAATAGTAGCAGCAGAACTTACAGAAATAAGCTCCTGGGCATATGGACAACTATGGATGCATTTATTGATCTGAATCTTTCTAAAGGTAACATCCAAATTCTTTTCTAAAATGCATTTCTTTACATCATTTGTATGTCAGGCCATCATCATCAGAAGCAGCCTTTTTAACTTACATTTGTTTTGAAAAACAATTATTTATTCTGAGGGAAGAAAAGGTTATATTGCAGAGGTCAGAATTTTGTCATTTTCTTTTTATGCAGCAAGCCATTGGGATATTATAATGGTATGTCAGCTAAGCACCTACATAGCTCTACAAGGTCAAACAGAGTTATACAGCAGACATATTTTATGTATGTATCTTGCAAGTGTTGGCCCAGTATGCTCTGACCCCACCTAATAAACCATTTTACTGCTTTACAATAGCACAGCTTTGTGCTTCACAGAATATTTTTCTCCCCTTAAATGAATTCTAAATTCATATGAATGTCAATAATAAAAATTTACTAAGTTCTTCCTGGGGTCACATAATGACATTGTTAGGATTCTTAATGTAGCTACTAGGTGAAAGAGCTGCCAGTACCACATAAAGAATGAGTTGTTCTCCTCTTGCCACAGCCTCAGCTGATTTACAACCACTTGTGTTTGATGTTGGACAGGATAATTTCATCAGTCTCCAGCCCTTGTGATCATGTCCCAAAATGACTAGTCAGGTGAAGCCCTAGCCAAAAATTGCTTGTCACCTGTAGGAAGTAGCTGTCTGCTGTGAGTAGTCTTTACTCATAAATGTAATCATCTGTTAGTTATTCATTGAGCTATACTTCATGGTCTAGATGTAGTAGTGAGGATAATATACAAACATCTCAGAGGGAAAATGCTTTGAAACAACAGATGTGTCTGTTATAAACCTTGTTTTTTACAACTGGATGGCATCTTAAAACGGAAGTAACTGGCTTACAAGTTCATCTCTGAAGGATGCTTCAGAAAACCTGTCAAAACCTCTTCCCCTCCTCAAGTGATTCACTGCAGCAAATGGCCTGTAGTTAAAAACAACGATTTCTTAAATGTCCAACGCCAGCATTGTTGTAGTGATTTAAGGCAGTCAGCATAAGACAGGTATAAACCTTTGGTGTGCTTTTGTTTTGAAAGAATGTGTGATGTTGTGATAAAGCCATCTGAGAGAGCAGTATGATAATGCAGCCAAATCTCTGGGGGAAAATTCTAATTTATTTTGGTTAAATTCCTTGAAGTCGTGGAGGATGTGTCTATTTCTAGTACAAGGGATACATTTTCACCATATTCAGACATATGATTTGGCCTGAAATAACTAATACTCTTCCATTTTTTTATATTCAGCTGGGCTTAACCTGACATTTGTTCTTTTATTTTACAATAAATAAAAATCTGGTTTCAGCAGAAGAGCAGCTAGTAAGAATTCTGTAAAAGCATTATAAAATTGCCAAAAAGAAAAGCGGTGCTGTTATTAGGCCAATACTGCTGTAAATGATAAATTAGAAAGGCAACATGAAGAGGCTGAAAAGTAGTGACAGCTACAATTAGTACATTTTCTCCTTTCTCAGTGTGAGTTCACAGTGCAGGAATATATGAACTTTGAATCCCTTTGTGGAATTTGTGCTCATTCCAGCTGTCACTGCTGCAGGTGATGAGTACTCACAAGCTGTTGTTTCTGCTTTGTGCTTATAAAACTGCAAAGGATAAGTTCTAGTAACAAAAGAGTAAATTATTCTGATAAATATCATCACACAGCTAATAAGGAATTCTGGATAGAATTTGCAATGTAGTTTGGAATTTATCCTAGGCTTGTGAGAAAAAAGGCAGAGACAGACATTTGAGTTCTTAAATTGTAGTTTGAAAAACAAGTAAGCTATTTTACATGCTTTAGTTACATTCATTTTGTCAGCATATTTCCAAGGTTTGAATACACACTATTTTTCCTCCTCAGGTTTATTTCTCAAGGTCTGCTTTCACTATTTCTTTAATTAAAATATTATAGACGTAGCTCTTAAAAAAAATAATTTGAAATTTAATCTACAGTTTTAAACAACTCAAAATACAGAATGCAATGGATTGAGACTTCTGGTTTGTTTTGCCAGGAAGAGGTCATTAACAAATCTTTGATCTACAATATATGTGAAACTTTGATTTTTGAAATCAGAGGATGTGAAGACTTGACACCTGGTATGACATAATTTTCTGATTTACTTTTTCTTTGAATAAGGAAAGATGGAACTCAATAGACCCATACAAGAACAATTCAATTTTTCTTCTACAGATCAAATTTTAAAAGCATATTCTGTTATTACAACTTTTTATTATAATAATTTCAAAATCTCTTTTAAAAGACCTATATTTTAGAAATGTATATAGGGAGACATTATCTGGTTTGTTTCTAAAACTGTTTGTTTGTTCTCTTGAACTCTTAATTTTACTTCCCTGGCTTGTCATTTCAATCTTTTCTCTTTATATCTGGAAGTTACTGTGGCTTGTATCAGCTTTTAACATGACATAGAGCTTCTAGAGAAAAGCTGTCCTACTGTGACTGCCTTTTAGTGCTCATCCGTGCTGCTGAGCAGACAACAGAGAATCACAGTGCAAGAATAAACATATTCTCATTCTTTTGACTTGAAAATAAAATGTTATATATGTTTTAGTTACTAATGGGATATTTCCTGCCTGGTATGTTTGTATTGGTCAGGTCAGCACACGAACATGGTTTTATTATCCAAAGGAGGAAATCATTCTCACCTTCTCAGAGAGCTTACAGTAGACTTCCAATAACTGACTCCTCCCTGACAGCTATAGCACTACCAGGGTCCGTAGTAATAAAGTTGTTACACGTAATAAGGATTTTCCATGTATAACAATTGAAAAAAGAGCCTTTGCCAATTGGGCAGCTCTTTCTAGCACTCTGTGTAACTTGTCTCCTATAACTGGTGTGCACAAACTGACTTGCATCATGAATATTGCCTGTTTGCTCTTACAAATTGCTGCTCAACAAAAGCCACATCTTGTAGTTCATTCAACAGTCTTCCATGGAGATGTTTTTAAAAAATGTTCAGTGCTGTTCTGCTGTAAACCTACCAAGAATGGTAAAGTTTTAATACTGGTGCCATTGTCTTATTCTCTTCTCTTCCCACACATAGATTAATCTGTATTTCCATCTGAAATAATGTACACTTACAACTGTATTTTTCTAATCAGGATTCTTTTTCTACAAAGTTTTTCTTTTCTTCCCAGCTGGCTTTTCCTTTGAAGACATATTTCTGTTTTTAACTCTGATATATGCTAATCTGCAATTCTTTCCCCATTTTTTATTCTCTTCCTCACTCTCAACAGAAAGATACAATTTCACAGATAGCAATGTCCATTTTTTTTGGCTAATTTAGTGTGTGATACCAGCTGGCTTTCTTTGTGTTTCAGATGTTTTAGCTTAGCTTCTCAGCATCACTGTATGATAAAGAACTAATTCTACCCTAGAACTGGGATGGGCAATATGGTAGTATAGGTTTCCTGGATCTTGTGATTTATTTTTTTTTTTTTTTTTCCCTGGATCCAGAAGATAGTTTGTTTGGTTTAATAAATATTGATTTAGGTAATGCCAAGTGAAAAACTGAGCTCCTGTAGATAATAAGGACTATTGCTTTGACCATTCCCAAAATCAGACAGAAAAATAATCAGAAAATTACAAAATGTAAAGAAAGTGAGATAAGTGGCCACCATAAAGAGTTTAAATGAAGTAAGCTAAAATACTGTTTGCATGTGTCATTGATAAATACTGTATAAGTTATTTTGTGAAATTCATGCTAAGGTAAGGGTTGTGTAATATATGCGGTACCCAGGACACTTTCTTCTCATTACCAGAATCTTTCTAGGGAAAATCTTGCTTTTCCTTGCTTTTGAATTACAGTGTGGTTACCTCTGCAGAAAAACTTTGAGGAAAGGAGAATTAATTTCCACTTCTAAACCTTGCAGCAGCAGCAAAACATCAGCAGAGTTAGGAAAGTGCTTATTTTAGATTTTCTTACTTGATTTTTGAACCTTTAAAAGATATAGTAGTCTAAATTTGTCATCCTGGCCTTAGTTGATAGGCATCTATGAAGAGGCACTACATACCAATAAATGGTGATTCACCACATCCTAAGATAGGCCAGATGAATAATTTTTTGGAGGTGAACATTGCTCCTGATGACTGTAGAAGTAATTTTGCATATTTAGCTCAACCACAGGCACCTGTCTTTGAGATGGTCAGGTCAGGGTGGCCAAATTTCACTTTTTTGTGCCTGCTGCCTCCATTTCTTCCACATTTGCAGAGTGGCAAGAGAGACCAGTGGATATGCATATCATGGAGCTGTGGAACACAGATCAACCTTTTCCCAAGCTGTAAGCTAATCACTGGGTGCTGGTGAGGGTTCTTCACAGAAGTGGGCTCCCTACTTCAGCCCATGTGCTATGTCTGCATGTCCCAGAATCTGCTGTAATGCTTTGAGTGATCAGCAATGTCCTGTGTTAGTAAAATAAGGATGATTTTCTTAGTTATTATCCATGCAATATGGTTCATAACTTCCCATACAGCCAGTTTGTGAGTTTAAAAACTTGTTTTACCACTGAGATTTTGTGATTGCTTGAGTTATTTGAAATGCTGTTAGTATGCAAAGCAACCAGCTTGTTTTAAATGTCCGCTGTGAGGTTTAAACTGAAAAAAATATGACTGATATGAAAAAAGTGTGCTGTAATGAGTGTGATTATATACATTTGATGAAGACATATTGAAAAATATTGAAACAATAATTAGCTTCTGCAGTGCAAATGTGTCTTTTTCGCACTGCTTAAGAATTTTTACTATTCCATGCGAAGATTGATAAGAAAGATTTTAAAATGACTTTATCTTTTTGTGAGCCTGTTCAGTGTAATAAAGTAATTCTGGTTCTCTGCATAAAAATTGGTTTTTTTTTTAATTCCTGTGCTATGTGCAATGCCTCCTTTTCCCAATTTGCTTTGAGCAACATATTGTGCTCTATACAGTAAAAAGTTAAGAATGAAAAATAGTTTTAAAACTAACAAACATTCAGCTGATGATGCAAACCCAGGGTTTTATGCATGATGGAAAGTTCATCTTTTTGCCTCCTTGTGACTCCATTAGGATGTTATCACTTTAGCACTCACTAACATGCTCTGACTTGAAACTGTACAAATGTCAGCCTTGAATGTCAGCTACTATTGCTGAGATTGCTATTAAGATTTTTTCCAGTGCTGTGAAAGAGGTAAAAATGCTGGACATAAAGTGCTTTCTTGTTCAGAGGAGACAGAAACACTTACTTGGGAGAAGGCTGGGAGTCAGTCAGTTGCAGTGGAAAAGTGTTGCATGCATTAGGCAGAGAATGTTGCAACAACACAGCTTTTAAGACCAGATTTTATATTGGCATATGAACAGATTTTGCAGAAAAGTTGTCTGTGAGGATAAGGGGTGAGCTAATCATTTTTCCCAGGAAGCAAAATACTGTTGTTATTGTTGATACTGTTTTCCTGCTCTCAACGTATTGTGATTAAAAGCAATTTTCATAGTCATTGCACTTCATTGTGCTGGGGGGTGGAAAGGCAGTCATGTTTAAGTATTGTCTCTGTGGTAGTATCATTGCACTATCCCTGTCTTGATTCTGCTTTACCACCTTTTTCTCCTCAAATTTCCAACACATCATCATGAACAGCTCTTGCTATTGACTGTTTTATGCCTGGAAGAGAAGAAGACAAGGTCAGTAGCAGGTTCATCCCTGGACCTCTTCTTCTACCCAAGCAGCGCAGAGCTGCACTGGTTGTGCTGCTTGGTGCTTCCTTGGGAAGCAGGTAAGGAGATTGAAATGGCAGCCAGCAGGCACCTCTACCTACTTCAGAAAAACAATTCGGGAGCCCTAGGTGGTGACTTCAAAGACCTTTTATTCACTGCCCAGAGGAATGGATATTTTGTAATACAAAATGAATCAAATTTCAAAGCCTGCAAAGGTCAAAAGCAGCCTCTGGCCAAACAAGAAGAAGAAGCAGATGGGAATTACACCTCTCCATGAGAGGCCATTTTAACACATACAGCCCCTGTGAAGTTGCACCTGCAAAGAGTTAACCACAAACCTCTACAGGGTCTGATGGATGAGAAGTGATCACTCACCCCTCAGACAAGCAGGGACCAGAAAGGCTGGGCTGGTGCCATTTCACTTTACTTGCTTTGATTCTTTAAGCTTTGAGTTAATGCCACTTTAGGCTGCTTTGGTACTAACCTTGCTTGAGATAGGATTATGAGCAGCTATTTTCACTGCTGCCTAGGCTGGGGTAGACACTGCAAGTATAAAAAGCACTGTGTGGTCATAGTACTCCCTTTCCTGGAATAAGTCCAGGAGATGGAAAGTCTGGGAAAACTAACATAAGAACTTGTGACAGTTCAGCAGCCTTCTCTCCTCCCCAGATTAGTCCTCTTTGAATTACAGCTAATATTATTTCTATTTTCTCTATGGAACAGAACAGACCTATGTGCTTTTCCAAAGGAATTCATTACAAAGTATCCTGCTGTCACTAGTTTAAGCTCTTGCCACACTGGGTGGAATCCAACGGTTAAGGATAAGCAGTCATGAAAATTTTCAAAATAAAGGGTTAAAGCAAGATTTTGGGTTGGCCGTCTTACTCAAGACGAATATGGCACTAATGTTTATACTATTAAACTCCTTATCTTATCATCAGAGTTCTAGACATTTCACACATTTTGGGGGAAAAATATTCTTTGATAACTTTTTCTTTTTCTGTTTGCATTTTTTTGCTATAATCTTTTTACCAGATAAAACAGACAAACAAACAAGCAAACCACAAAACAAAACAACCACAAACATCACAAGTGCTGAGTACAAGCTTCAGAAGAGAGAGAAAAACGGCTCATAAAAATTTTCTTATGTAGCTTGTCCAGAATGAAAGGTGTGATTTTAACTTGCAGCTAACCAATAATTTCTGCCTTTTGATTACTTAGGTCCCTTGACTTTAAAAGCAGATTTCCCCGTTGTATTAAGGAGAACTACTGGATCCAGAGCCTAAAAGCTCTGCTGGAGATCAGGAAGGATGAATTGGTGTTCCTGTAGTTCTGAGAACAGTAGTTCTCTAGCTGCAGACTGCAGAAGAGGCCGTCTCCTTCACTGAGCTTACTGCTTGTTGATGACAGATACCGGGGGCTTTGCAGTATGCCTGCAAGAAATTGAACAGGAACCTCATAAACTTCGGCAAGGGCAAACGCCAAGTCCCACACGTGAGACAGAGTAACTTCTTGCACTGATCCAGGTTGGGGTCTGCCTAATTGAGGAGCTGCTCTGCTGGAAAGGCACAGGAGGTGTTGATAGACAGCTGAACATGGGCTGTGG
Organism: Coracopsis vasa; assembly: GCA_026283785.1. Lineage (NCBI taxonomy): Eukaryota > Metazoa > Chordata > Aves > Psittaciformes > Psittacidae > Coracopsis > Coracopsis vasa. The sequence goes on from JANHGB010053081.1 coordinate 26,362, forward strand.
TATCCTCTGGCAGCAAGGAAGGTCAACAGCATCCTGGGCTGTGTTAACAAGAGGAAAGCCATTAATTATTATCCCCCTTTACTCTGCAATATATTTGACTACATATACAATACTGCATCCAGTTTTGGGCACCCAGTATAATTACAACATTGATAATGTGCAGCAAGTTCAGTGGAGGGCCACCAAGACAGTCAGGGCTGTACACTTACCTATCGAGAAAAGGTGGAGGAAGCTGGGCTTGCTCAGCTCAAAGAACTGATGGCATTGGGGGCTGACAGCAGCCTGCCAGGGCCTATGAGAAGGTTACTGGAAAGAGGGCCATGCTCCTCCCAGTGATGTGTACTGAGAGGACAAGAGACACTAAGTTGAACAGAGACATTCAGACTTCATGTAGAGAACATTTTCACCATGAGGACACCCCAGCAGCAGCGGAAGGGCTTGCAGTCTCCATCCTTTGGGGATTTTAAAGACTGGACTGGATAAAGCCCTGATGATCTGACATTTAAGGTGGCCTTGCTTTGAGCAGGAGGTTTCATGAGAGACCTCCTGCCATCCTTTCCAGTCTCTATTTCGTGAGCATGTGATTATTACCAGCAGTGGAGCTGCTTGATGCTGGAGTCATTTCAGCGGTCAGTGAAAGTCACATACACACTTCTTGGCTAAAACATAATCTGAAAACTCCTGCACCCAAAACTCCTTACATTTAAATGGAATTTTAAAATAAGAAAAATGCGAAAACCAAGGGAAAAAAACCTAACATAATAGCATGTAGCTTGAGATTACTTTGTTGAAGATAGCACCCTCCTTCTTTTCAAAATAAGGGGCAAAAGAAAGCACAGCTGTCATCTGGACTAGGTTAAACACAGGCAGCATTTTTTTGTCCTGGCCTGTGTCATGGCCTTTTACGTGAACAACTTCTGCACAATCATATTCCAGTTGCCACTGCAGGGTGCCTGCAGAGAGGAGAGAGAAGCATTGCTTTGTAGCTACCACCTGCAAATCTCTCATTATTGGCAGGTACTTTGCAATGGAGTACTAGAGCAAGATAATTGCTGGAGATAGAATTGGCAAGAGCAGTATATGGGACACACATTCAATTGCACATGAGTATGGTAGGTGAACTATAAAAAAAGCAACCCTGCCATTACAAGTTGAACAGCCAACAACTCTGGATCTTCCATTTAGTTTACGGCAGAATGGACAAACAGCTTGTAGTGTCAGCAGCAAATATTTTAGGGACTGTATGACTTGTAAAGGTATTCTGGATGCCTTTATGAGCCATAGCTCAAACTTTTGTGACAATAACAGTGAGGCATTACAAGTTTATTTGCAAGATTAAGTCTAAATGTCATCCCTAGAGTGCAGTATAAAAACTAATTAATTTTTTTATTCTTTATCATTGAGATCAACATTCTCCACAGGAATTTGCATTTCTATATGACCCCTGTGTAAGCCAGCTTGCATGGGAGGGGCATCAATTTTAGTTTTGAGATTGATCAGTAGTGTTACCCATCCTACTCGAATATTCGATTTATACCAAATATTTCACTAGCAATTATAATGTTGCAGCCAGCCCTATAGAAGGAAAGCAAGTAATTCCATGAAAAACAAAATTACTACTTTTCATTACACAACGTTTTGCTGTGAATTTGAGTCTTACAGCTGCTCTGCCATATGGGTTCTTCAACATCTAATTTGACAAGTGAGTTTACAGTGCAGTCTTCCTCTCATCAAGAGTACTGGCTGGGCTATTCAACCAGATATTATAACAAACCTTTGCTTCAAGTCACCGGTGTCTTTATACCTTAGCTATTCTTTGGGTTGCAACAGGTCTGTTCATCAATCTGATCATTCAGCATTGCTACTTGACAATGCTATTTGGTAGGAGGTGTAAATTCTGGAGTGAGGACATAAGCCACTGGGACATGAAAGTTAGAGAGGAACTGAAAAAGCAGTTGAATGGTGAAAAATATTTTACTGTGTCGCAAAATCTGAGACTCAGAGCCTTTCACATGCAAAATTTTTGTCAATATTCAAGTTTTATATCTCAGTCTTGGACCTACTCCTTGCTATTATTTTAGTAATAACGAATATTCTCTATGGAAGGATGTTACAAAGGGGGAAGGTTTGTTTTCTGACTTCATGAATGTCTTCTATAGAGCTGGGAGAGGACAGGCCATAGACACATAAAACAAGGGAGCACACTGGCCTCATGTGCGGTGCAGAAGGAGCCAGGAGAGGAGATGTACTGCAGCTGTGGGACCTGAGCACCAGACATCGGTCATACAAAAACACTTTCTTCATTCTAGGCTCATCCAGCATTTTTTTCAAGAAAATACAACCGTATGGAAAAAGTCTATGGTTTCCTCAGCCACTCTTTCTGTACTTTTATCCTTTTTGAAAGTGGAAGAGAACTTGGCACTTACCAGCACAGTAGCAAATTTTCCACATGATGTGCGCATGCTATATGGGACAGCCTGCTCTGTTTTGCTCTGTTTTGCCTTTATCCATTAAATCTGATTGATAGAAAGGTCCAACCTTTTTGTACGGGTAGTGAAAGTTCAAACATTTGACATCCACTTACACTGTTCCATGGCTGCCTCTCCCATGTTGAGCTAAAATACTCCACCCACATATTAAATCTATGGATTTGGGTCAGTGTTCAGTCAGGAGGCCCAATTTACCTACCAAATCAGCAAGTTTCTCCTGTGCTACTGGGAAGAGCAGACTTTTCCTCATCCCTTCAACAGAGCACATTGAAGTAAAACATGTTCTAAATTGCAGATAGGGTCTTATACTAGCAAAATTTGCAGGTACAAAAATATACACAGAGCCAGCTATCCTGACCCACCACTTTTTGACCACACAGTCCTGTTTTGGCACAGGAAAATTTATGGACATTTTCTGTGTACTACATATTTTCTGGCTTGAATTTGCTTTGGATACAGAGATCTTCATTTTAGAGGAAGCCAATGATGTCTGCAGGTCTTCCATCCATTTCTGTGAAAAGACTCAGAGAAAAGTCAGCCTAAACAGAGCTTTCAAAGCTAACAGCTTTCCTGATTAACTCTCCTTATTATCCAACAGGCTGCATTTTCTAGGGGGAAAAAAATCTCAAAGATGGGAGAGAGTAAAACTGAAACAAACAAAATAAAATCCCACTTTGAAATCCATCCCGTTGGCAGCTGTCCCTTTTTCATTTTGGCAGATGGAGAGTTGCTGGCAGAAATGGTGAGGTAAGGGTAAAAGACAAATGGTTCATCATGAATCCTTTAACTAAGCTGATATTTCAACGCAACGCATGCCAGCACTTTTCTTTGGCATATGCTTTATAAAAAGTACATGACAACCACATCAGCATTGTTAATATATTTGCATTACCTGGCTTATTATTCATTTTCCTTTGAATCAGACCCTAGACCTTCAGAAAAATAGCATATAGCAGGTGTCTACTTTTTTCGTAGCATTTATTCCCCTCAGTAAAAAATTGAAACTAATCTATGTTATCATGATTTAAAAACCCTCCAAAACCTAGACTTTTAAAATTAATGTATTATTTATAAGGATATTATCTTTTGGAATATTGATAATATAACTACTAACTTTCAAGAACAAGGTGTATCAAACATTTCCACTCTTTGGGTGAATCACTTCCTGAAAAATAAAAATAAATAAAATCACTAATATGAAACTAAAACACAAACTTGGTTTTGAAAGTAATTATTGGGTTTTATAATGCTTTTTGTCCTGAAAAACAGCCTTCAGGTTTCAGGAGCCAAAGTTGCTAGATCAAGATGTACTGATGAAAACAAAATATCTCAAATTCCATAAGGAAAAAATCAAACCCTACAACACAAACCCCAGCAACTTGTAAGCTGCATTTAGTTTTCATTACATTTTATGGCAAAATTCATATTGACTTGAATGGGTCCAGCACTACATATTACTCACATGGCAATACATTAAACCAGTAAATTTGAATTAAAAAAATAGAAGATACACTAACATACTGAAGGTTAGGTTAGTTTGTTCATTCATTAATTTCTTCATTTTCTTTCATATTTTTCTTTCTTTCTTGCTAACTACCTCACTAATTATCTCTGAACAAATTTTATTTTATGTTCCTAAATATCCCACACATAGTATTTCAGCACATACATCTCTTTTGCAGCAGAGACTGCAGTTTCTAGGAGCCAGCCAATAAGGACTTATCAATCACTAAATACTGTGTCTGTGTGATGAAGAATATATGACCAAAGCTGATGGTCAAGATGACCTCACCCAATATTTATGAATTAAATTTGCTAATATTTACTTGTAAAAATTCCTTATAAATGCATCTTGCTTGGAAAGAGCAAAACACTGTAGACATCACAGGAAAGGTAATAACTGAGGGGAATGCAGTAAAATGCATGCAATATAGTGTACTATTTTCAGGCCAGAGAGCTTCATTAGTTTACCACCTTTCTAACAGCCTACCTTCATTTCTCACCCCTGCTAGTAGAAGATTAAAACTGCAAAAGTGATGTTACAAACTTTACCTTCTGAAATACTGATTATGACTTGAGGTTTTATTGCACAAAAATTTGTTTGTTTGTAAGAAAAGACAAAAAAATTATAGGTTTGGATTTCCCTCCCCCTATCCCCCCACTTTGAATTGATTCTAATGTTAGGACTTATTAATAGAAGGAAACTGAAATGTGAGAGCCTAAAAAGGCAATATGGAAGAGCTCAACAAGCTATAGAAAGAATGAATAACAAACCATATATTTTTCCTGCTGTGACAGGGTACTGCATAAAAACACCAGGGGATGGATGCAAACAATGTGCTGCTGAGAGTGACAATAAAACAGGGATGACAGCATAAAAAGAAAATGATGAATGTATTAACACAGGTAAGAGAATTAGATAAAAAATCACATGCAATAGTAGAAAATTCACTCTAAGCGTATCTTGAGTAGTCTAACAGGAAACAGTGCTATTGTTAGATACAGATTTGTTAGAGAATGTGGTGACAATGGAAAGCGAGAGAATCATTGAGTTTATATGGGGAGATTTATATTTATGCTTCTTCTACATATACATTCATAGATATTTATACTGAATATATTTTTTGTTATCCGCGTTATAAATTTATATAACCATACGATAAACTGTTTTTATTGTAGTTAACACCCTCCCTTGCCGCCTTGCCTGTGCTATGTTCTTTTTTATCTTTTCAGAGGGTGATTTCTCTAAGTAGCTCAAACTCCTGTCAGAATTCTTGAAGCCTTCCTTTCTTCCTTCTTTCCTTCCTTCTTTCTTTCCTTTCTCCTTCCCACCCTCCCTCCCTCTTTCCCTCCTTCTAACACAGGAAATTCTCCTTTGCTGCATTCTGCTTTGAAGCATCTGTGTTGAATTACTCCATTTTGCATATTTTAGATTTAAAGATCCAATTTATCTTACCTCCAAGCATGACAGAGGAACAGGAAAACTGAACTTAGCAGGCTTCATATTGGGTCCTTAGATGTAAATATTTCAATATAAATGTATTTTATTGCTTGTTAGCACTCATGTTTCACCTCTTATGGTCACTCAGTGTGGCTCTTTTAAAAACCTTTTTCTTCATGTCATTATTTTCCATAGAGTAATATTAGAGATATAGAAATCCCTGATTGCCTTTTTCAAAGTGGATGTCATGTATTCAGGCCATTTGTTTGATGCTGAATGGAACACAGCAGCACTGCCTAGAAATCTAGAAGAACTGAAGAACACCAATTTCTTGTGATGCTGTAAGTAGCTTTTAGAGGGGTTGCTCAAAGAGCAAGAAAAAATTTCAGAGCTGAATCTCATTGCACATACCAACACAGAAATTAGGCAAAATTTGCTGAGACGGTTTCAGGATTATAGACCATTTGTCAGGTTTGTAGACTTTTTTTTTTTTATATTTTCCCTCACAAGCAGCATTTTCAGTATTATAGGTCAACATTTCACCATTCAGCAGCATTCATTTGTTAGCAGTGATTCAGTAGACAAACCTTGCTTGATGAGTCGTCAGCGAGGGATATCATATTTACACAGAATTACTTTGCTGAAATGATCAGTTTGAAATAGATTAAAACTAGGCATTAGTCACCTGTAAGTCTAAGCATGAGAAAAGAGAGCCTGAAAACCACTAGAATTTCTTTATTATGGTATGAATGGAAGTTTCAGAAGACTAATCAGAAAGAATTACTTTACAAAAGAAATGGTTTGTCTTGAAGAATTTTTTATTGACCTGTACAGGGAGTTGGAACTAGATGATCTTAAGGCCCTTTCCACCCCTAACCATTCTATGATTCTATGATATGCTTCCTGCTTGAAAGACATGTTAAACAAAGAGAGCTCCAGTCTTTCAAAACTCTCACAGCTCTATAAATAGCTCCATGTAAAATGTACAGTATGTATAAACAGCATGACAAAGATTTTTTGACAGAATTTTCTCTGCAGTAAAAGTAGAGTCAAAACATCCCATTGATGGCAGCTATTTTGAAGAATTCCTAAGAATACAAGAGCTGGCAAACTCTCCATAAGTAAGAGTGAGTATAAACAATGAGCTTTTATGAGTTCGTAGCCATCCCAGCAAGATCCAAATGCAGCTTGAGTGGACCTCAGCCAAGAAGTGACTGCTCAGCATTTTGTAAAGCCTCAGCCTCAGGGAACCACAGAAAAAATCCCAAACTGTTCCAGCAGTAAAAGTATCTTCCAGCAACATTTTTGAGAGTTCACCATCTGAGTCCTGCAGCCATCAATCATACTCAATGTGTCACTCCAGCTGTTCTTCAAGGCTGGTCAAGGTAGATCACTTGTGAGAAAATGAAACAGGAAAATTGAGAGAGGTCAAGCAGCTGTTGAAAGCTCAAGTCAGCAGACAAGGAACTCCCAAGTATTAAATGGCACACAATTGCTTCACTAGTCTGCAGAATTCAGATTGTCCACTTGCATATCTGAAAAAAATCAGGTTTTCATATTGTATATTGATATTTTATTTTACTCTTCTGTTTTAGTGGATTTGGGGTTGTTTCCTAAATACGTGCATAAGTCTTCACTTCTGTGGGAAATTAATTCGCAAAAACCAGGTCTGTAAGTCTATTTTCTATAGTGCAATGTGTATTTGCTCTAGTCATTGGCTCTTACTATGACAAGCACTTGTAAAAATTTAGTCACTTGTAGTGGAGATAGATTGACGCTGGAGCCTAACTGAAAAAGTTTGCCATTGTTTCTCTCCCACCTGACTCAAAATTAGGACCATTCAAATATGTGTGGTTGGAAATATTCCTGTGGAAAAGAAAGTAAATAGTAGCTTGAACAGGAACTGAGACAGAAAAGAAAGATGTAATAGGAATTTCAGAAGAAACACTAGAAGAGGTAAGAACATCTATTAAATAGTAATTCAATATCTATGAGCAATACAAAATAGAAGACAGAACTCGGGATAGGAGAAGCTGACGGTTGAAATAGCAAATCTGACATCCGGAATGGATTTAAGTGTAGGCAGTCAGAAATAAAAGCCAGAGCCACATGTAAAGCTGTGAAAATTTTAAATTGCATTTTAAAAAAGAAATTATATGGGAATAAAGTTGGGTTTCTGTCCAAATATGGTTGATTTATTTTTCTATCTATGTTTCATTGCAGAATACCTCCAATATTTCTTTCACATTTTAGGAGGTTTTAAATACCTGTGTGGTGAAGACATTTAAAAAACAAAAAAATAGACCTTGCTTTATCTATGGTTTTAATTAAAAAAGATGCACTGACACTCAAAGTTTGTTCTATTGTACAGTTTAGATGTAATCATGATAGCTTTACTTAATGTCCAACTATAAATAGCCTGGCACTGGAGCATGGAAAGAGTGTTCTGTAGGAAAAAAATATAATTATTAATACTATTTTTTTAAGATATCAACATAATAAGGTCATAATAAGGTTACCCAAAGAAGTGGTAAATGCTCCATCCCTGACCATGTTCAAGGCCAGGTTGTACAGAGCCTTGGGCAACATGATCTAGTGTGAGGCATCCCTGCACTTGGCAGGGGGTTAGAACTAGATGATCTTAAGGTCCTTTCCAACCCAAACCATTCTGTGATTCTATGATTCTATATTACAAAATAAAAGAGCATTAAGGTGAGGATAAAATGAGAAAATGACACAAATTTTGGGGAGTCATTAGCAATCTGTAATTCCCTACTAAATACTTTATTTTCAGAAGCAGGAGTTAGTTTGCTAGTAAGCTTTATAAATGTCTCTAGCTGCATTACTCTTAAGACTGTTTAACAAGCAAGAAGCTTTAAAGTGCCATATAGCAGTGTGCACTTTTAAGAAAGCTCATAAATGTTTTAGTAAAAATCACAAGGAACTAAAATTGTGAAACCTGAGGCCTTCAATCCAAAAAGTATTGGAACTATGGGGTAGGCAACTGGAAGCAAAATCCTGGCAATGAAATTGCAATCAATTACTTCAGTAAGGACAAAAGTTGAACCAAACTACTTCAGGAACTTTTCTCGAAAAAAGAGAATGAAAACAAAGTTATCAAAACCCTTTAAATGAGAGATCCAGACCTTAGTTCTGAATGCCTCACTCTACCCAGCAGAGAGTAGAATGCTCAGATCCTTCAGAAAATCTAGATTGAGAAGGACAGTGAAAAATGGCAAAAGAGTATTGTAGGATAGAAGTGCTCAACACAGACAGCTGTATCATAGAATGTCATGGCACCTATTTTGCAAACCTTCACAAAACCTTCAGAGGTCTGGGCACACTGAGGACATCAGCCTGTATCTCATGCTAAATGAGGTTTTATAGGTGGGATTACCAGGTGTTCACTTAAGTTTGCAAGATGAAGCTAAAGAACACTAGGTGTGAAGACTTCAACTACTTTTTTGTAAATACGGTGAACCAACTGAAATGCATATGGCTTTTAGAAAAACAGACCTTTGTTTTAAATACACTTCCAAAAGCATTATCATCACTCACTCAAACTTGTCAGAAAAAAGAATATACTGCAAAATCCCACATGACAGTTCAAATGGATTGGCTACTTTCATGAACCTGTGATTTAGTCTATCATCACTGTTAACTGGTGTCTCACCTAGGTACTTACTGGAGAGCAGAGGGATTCAATATCATTTAAAAGACAGCTTGGAACAGCAATGACTTTTGCGCACAAGTCATTTAGCTTTGGCCAAGAGAGTTTGTAATGCCCTTCCTACATCTGTGTAGTCTTTAGAATGAAAGTGGAAAATGCTTTTAGCAAAAACAAACAATAAAAGCCCCTCCCTCGCTATATAGCAAATAAACAGAAAAGGCTCTTTGAGTAAAAGCTGTACAAACACTTTACACAAGGAGGCATACAAACTATTGCATTTCAACTGAGTATCATAGTTTTTGCCCACTACAAAGCTTGCATTCCTTGTGCTTCAATATCACAAATGTTGACATCCTGATCAAAATAATTGGACTGGCTGTTATCAGAGAGTAAAACCTACTTTTCATCAGTTCCTGCTGGTTTGATGCCAATATGAAAGCACAACACAGAAATAATGACAATGCAGCGCATTTTTATTTTGAAAAGAGCAGTTTGTCTACTCTTGTTCCCCCTGTGGTGGAATAGCAACCAGTGCATCCAAATAGAGAGAAGATGGTACTAAATGAGTGTATGTGTTAAATGGTATTTTACTTTGTCAGATTCCTCAGTAAGTCATTAACTATTGTGTTCTCCTTCACAGTTATTAACCCGGTCCCTGAAAGGAAAAAGCCATACCTGTTCAGTGTAGTAGCACATAAAAAAATTGCCAAAAATATTTATTTTCCATGTTATATATTGATCATACACAGCACTGTGGACATTTGTCTTACACATAAACATAGAAGTTACAAGAATTACTGTAGGTAAATCCCAGATCAGAGTTACTTCTTTAAAATATTATTCTTCCTTTTTAATTTATTAAAATACTACTCTTTCCTTTTAATTTTATTAAATACAAGCTTCATGACTCCCCCTGTGCGTCAAGATAATTAAAGAAAGGCCTATATTTGTCAGTGAATTTCAGAAATATTCTAATAAGTGCATAAGAACCATATGTAATTAACATGCTAATTGCTTGTATGCAAATGGCCTGTTTAAGTGTTTTAAAAAGTGCTTGAAAGCAGTTTGTTTGCTTTCCCCCTTAAGCAGACTAAACATTCACACTTGCAATCCTATTTACATTATTAACTTGCTTAACAAATATTTTTTAATAACTAGTGCAAATACACGGAGTGGAAGCTTGTTTGGAGAGCTCTTGTGAAGAGTGCTATTTGCTCCAGTTCAAGCAGATGAGCAGACAATCAGACTGAAATGTGAGTTTTCCAGGCACATAATAGACCCTTGGCTTATCAAAACCTCTTATCTGATTGGAAAAAAATCAAAGGTAAACTTCACAGCTCATGGAATTAAAAGACAAATGAGATGTCATAATTATCAAAGTGGCTAATTTAGAAAATTAAGCCATTCACATAGGTGACATAATTGCTTGTCACAATCACTCTTTTTCTCATTAGCTTTCTCTTCATCACCTACCATACAGTGGAACATTCTTTAGTCTTAGAAAATATTTCCTATACTGTAATTCCTTAATAGCATAGCCCCTGAAATTAATGCAAAAATATACTTAACAACTTCATTGATGTGGTATATTTGTGTGATTCTCTGTTTGATCTCATATTGTAAAATTTGATATTTTGAATTTTGAGCATTTTATTTGCTCTTTTTCTGTCTTTTTTTAAAATTTAGAATTAATTGGTTAATTATGATGGAGGACTTAATAAATTGACAGCGTGCCTTATGTAAATTCTTTTGACAGGATTATGCTTCCATCACACAAGGTGGCTTTAACATACAAGGATTATGAGGCATATAATTATTGTGGCTAGAAGATTTAATTGTCCTCTTAAATTGTGAATGTACAGGAAAAATATTTTTATCCTTTAAAGAACAATGTGTCTTTCTAATATTTAATGTTTCATTTTATGTTGTTTTCAGTTAGTTTAAAATAACACCCTAAATAATATTCCATATAAGAATGTAATTTTCATGAAGTAGTTACACTTCCCTAACAATCATATTGTTTATGAGTCAGCACGTACAGAAATTATTAAAGACAATTTCTAAGAAAGGAAATGAGTCTGGTTTGCTATGTGAGCTTCAAGGCATGACATTGTAAATGGGCAAGGTTAAACATTTTGGATTAAAAACATGACTGTGAGATTGATTAGGGTCCTACAGTCTTGTAAAGTTGGTAGAACACAGCTGACATGACTTATAGTTTGCTGAATTCCAAGAGATTACATTGATGTCATTCATTTGAAGAGATAGTTCATCCTGGATGCATATAGTGAAGCTGTCATCTGTGTGTTTCACAAATATTCATATGACTAACATGTTTTGATTAGACTAACACTGAACCACATCACTGACTGGGTCATGTGTCTGAAACACTGTGACATGCTAAAGTCAAAGCTTGCATTTAAAAGCAAGGAACAAAACCTGGAAAATGAAATAAAGCCAAAGACCCAGCCTTATCCTGGAAATCATTTTGTGTGCCACTCCTCTGAGTATTTGACATACTTAACATATGGAGTACCGAAACTCATAACAAACAATTAGGCTTCTGACTATAATAAAAGAAGGTTAATATATCATTAGCTTAATTAGAAACAATATTGACATTGCTTTGTATGAATAGACTCCTATGCACTTCGCATGAATGTGCTTATTTAAAAATAAGGTCCATCCTGGCCTTCTTCTCAACCCATAGCTGGGCAGGATTTCAACCCAGCACTCCCGGAAGGGAATTGGCTTCAGCCTACTTCCTCAAAAGTGAATGAAAAGCAAAAGGTTCTACTTCCAAGAAAAGAACTTTCTTAAATGGACTGTGGCAGGCTTCATAACAGCTTCCTGTTTTAGAAAATTATGTTAGGGCTGGTGCTTCTGGGTTTCTTGACACTGACAGCACCCCAGTTGTGTGCCCCTGGCTCTTTGCAGGGCTAGACACTCTGCTTCAGCCTTTCTGTTCAGAAGGGATAGGAAGTGCTCCAGTCCGTTTTTTCCCAAAACAAGTGTTGGCACCTTCCTTTTCCCCCCCCCCCGTCTGCTCTGTAGATTGCTGCCTTCTCACTAGGATCCCTTTTTTCTGTGCCTTTACTTTTCTGTGTCTTTCAGTTCATTTACAACAAACAAGGCAAGCTTTCTAAACTAACTTTTTTAACACATTCCCACTGTTCATATGCAAAATGAGCTGTTTACAGGTCCATACAAAGGTAGCACAATCTGCATATAAAAATATTTGGTTTAATTTCCTCTCCACTATGAAAGTCCTTTGACTTTCCTGCCCCTTTTTTAATCCCTTCATCCTTTTGATCCCCACAGTCTCATCTGCTTCTCAATTTCAGGTTCTCTCTCCTTTTCCAGAGCCCTCCTTCTTTAGTTTAGATACTGTGGCCTAGAAAGCCAAGAGACCACTCTCATTTTAAACAACTCTGTTTAAAACAACTTTTTCTTCTCCCCTCCTGCTTTGCGTCATTGGTTGTATCCGGCTGACTGACCAGCTACATTCTCAATCACAAGGGCAGGCACGATATGTTAACTCCCATGCCAGTTAATATCCACAGCTCCATGACTTGCTCAGTCTTTTGTCATACTCATTGTTTTCCAAGGCACTTACTTATCCAATACTAACAACTTTTTCAGTTGTCTGCTAGCTACCTCTGGATAAAGTATGTGAAAAGTGACACAGACCCTACCAGAAACTTCTAACATTGACGGTTACAGTTACATGAAGTGTTCATAAAGTCAGAATTTGTAAGTTATGAATAAATTTCCAGACTGTCACAGGGAAGAATAAATATTAAGCACCTGCTATTTTTCTAGAAAGCATTTTCTCCCAATAAATATTTCCCATCGCTACCTGTTTGATTTGAGGGAGAAGGAAACGAGGTTGAAGATTCCAGGCTGTTCTGTTTTCCTTCCATCACCTGCCATGAGGAGGGACAAGTTCTGATCTCATTTATTGCATTGTAAATTTCTGATGTAATTTCCATGAAGCAGCTCAGCCTCTACTGGTTTAACAGATTGTGGACTCTGGCCAGCAGTGTTAGATTTGAAAATATCAACACTGACCCTCAGAAGTATCACTTCATTCAACGGTAGGCACAACATGGTTAATGTGACAAAGACAAGTGACAGTCAGACACCATAGGATGTGAAAACATCTAATCTTTTTCCTTTGATGTAACATTTAGTATTAGGACTTGAGCATCTACAAATGCTTTACAAAACAACCAGGCCTAAATAATGAATTAGGACACCATTTCTGATTTGGCAGCTTATTTTGGCCCTGTCACTGTAATAATTCTGGATTAAAAAATTGCATTTAGATGTCACTGAGGTTGTGATTTTGGTAGAAGATGGATATCACCATCATGAAAACGCATGAAAATTGAAGATTAAATAAGTAATTTGGTTTATCTTTTTAGAGTAACAAATTAACATAATTATATTTTACAGGGACCACAGAATTATCACCTAACAAAATGAAGACAAAAGTATCACAAACTGAAAATGGTTACGGGTAATCACTAAGCTACCAACATTGTTCCCAAATACACAGTGCTGTCATATAGAGGCCGTATTTAACACTAAATAGCTCAGAATTCATTAACTAATAGATTAATTCAGGAATTCAGGAATGTGGGAGAGCTGATTCCAAGAACAAGAATACCTCCATGTGTACCTATAAAGTAGTCCATGTGGTGATAAAATCCAAATGAAAGAGTAAGCTGTCTCATGCTGGCTGTTGAGTCAAAAATGTGAACATTTTTCATGTCTCTGACTCTGCTAACTCATGTTTTCAGTTCTGTATTCTGCATGAGATCAGCCACACTTAAATTTTCTCACAATCTTTTTGAAAGAGAACCTCGCAGCAACCAAAAGTAAATGTTTTCTCATTTTCCTTTTTTCCCCCAAACTTCCCAATCAGAGTATTCTGGGTGTTTGAGGAGTGTGTCGTATACCTGATTCAGTAGCTGCCCTTTCAGAGCTCTCTCTGCTAGCTTCTCCCTTCTCTTAACAACTATTTTTTAATTACTGAGCTAGATCTACCTTCATTTATTGTAGTATATATCAGAACTAACTTTACTAAATGGATTGCACTGACTGGTGACTGTTGAAGCACTGAAATTATTGAACACAAACACAGCAACAGTGTTTGGAGGTAAAGAAGTCTTAGCCCCACTGCAGTTGACTCTGCATCAGAAATACGTTGACACCATGGTCCATAAAATTTTTGCATGTAATAGTGTAACAAATCACAAACCAGGAATGAAACACGGACTTAGGTGAATAATAGAAATAAATGTGGGAAACAAAGGGCCCATAAACTCCATTTCACTGACACTGAGGAATTGTGTATACTGCGGTACAGTTCATCAGTGTTATGATTATTATGACCAAACCAGTCCTAATACTGGACAGAATTAAGAGGTCTGTATTATATTTCTCAAAGATCTGGAGCTGCAGACAGGGCTCAAGAGCTAAATGTCCCATCTTTCCAATGAAGGCTCACTAGTATGGAGTGATGGACAGTCTTTTTCTCTAAGAGAGTCAGGGTACTTGAAGTACTCGGGAGTTGAAGCTGGAAAACCACGTTGTTCCTAAAAGCTTGCAGGTACATTAGGAAGCTGGAAGAAACAGAGTCAACTTTTGATGGCAGTACTGCTTATACATGAACCCCTTGCTGCTTTTCAGCTTTTTGCCAGTTACCACTCAATTTCTCAGAATATTTTTTCCTTTCTTACCAGCTATGTTTCCTTTGCATACATTTTTATACCCTGTTTGTTGATCATACGTAAAGTGCAACACTTGCCCAAATGTGGTTGAGGCTGGCAGCAAATTTCCCATGGGCTGCATGGGAACCTGTATCTCCTGGTTTTGGTATTCTTTTCTCTGTCAGAAAAAAGTCTGAAGCATCTCAGCAGTCAGCAAAAATCTGGAAGCAGATTCTGACACCTTTTTCAGTGTCAGAAATTATCATCTAGATGACGTGTTGTCTATAGAGCTAAAGTTAAATCAAACTGTAAGTTGGCATTTTTCTCTTCCACTAGACCTTAAGTGAGACAAGGTCAGTTGGAGGAATACATATAGCACACATGCTGGTCTTAGGTGAGGAAGATTGGCTGTTTAAAGGTCTGGACCCAAAAAGTTATAAATAAGGATGTTTCATAGTCCTGAGGTTAAAGAAGGGAGGGAGGCTCACTGAATGCTAAATGAGGAAGACGTAAGAATTATCTATAGAGACACTGAAGCAGCTGAAAAGCTGACTGCAAGCACAGTGCCTCCTTTTCATCTTTTCCCCAAGACCAGAAGAGGGTACACTGGACAAATTTCCTAATGAATAGGACAGCTTTCAGAGCAGTGCAGAAACTTGCCCTTGGCATTGCACAAATGAGAGGGACATCTTCTGTGCAAATACTGTTGCCTGGTCTTTGTCTTGACATTTACTCCATAATTTTAAAGCACATTTGCTTTGATTAAAACTGGGATTGGCCTTGCAATAAAGATAATTTCTCCAGTGGCTCATTTTGGAAACACTCTGAACAGTGATCAGATATATTTATGATGCCCTTTATTTGTGTGTTTGATTTCCTTGACGTAAAAAGAGGGGGAGGGAAAAAAAGGAAAAGCTCCTGACTCTAAAGTTTCTGTGGCTGTTATTGCTGGCCTGAAGCCACACGTTCTCTTACATGGTGGATCAAAGACACCAAGGCTGTGAGAGTTAGCCAATACAATACAGGCACTACTTAAACATATTGCTCAAAACATTCTTCTTTGTTTCTTTAAAGAGTCACATTCTAGAGACAGTTTATTTTATTACTTAAAAGAAACACAATAATTTTATGTAGTCTGACATACCCCTGCATTTTTTTTCCCTGAGGAAAAAAGGAAGCTTTGATAGTGAATAAAATACTTAAGTACATTATGTTTATTAACTGTCTTTGTTGCAGTTACATGAACCTGTTCTTTGCTTTTGTTTGCTTTTGGTTTTATTTCCTTGCTCATTCTCAACATTATGATGTAGAAAGCTGGAAACCACAAAGAGTTAAACAGCAGCCTATGCTGGGTCCTTATTTGGTAGTAAAAAGTAGTTGTTTTGAGGTAGGTCTCTTAACAACTAGAAATTTAGCTCTTTGTTTATTATAAAACACTTCAATTTTGAAAGAAAGAATTTACATTTCTCATTTTAGTTGCTCTCCTTGTCTTCATCTCCATCTGCCATAATGGAGCCTAAAACAAAATTAAAAAAAATGTTGTTTCCAAATATGAGGTACAATATTTTTAAGTGACAAGAAAATCTTAATACTTACTATTACGAGATGTTTTTTGTTAATGGTAGCTTAAAGGATCAGTGCCTCCAATGTCTAGCACTTCCAAAAAAAGAAAAACATAATTTTCATTGCTAAATAAATTTCGCAATTTATGATTTGTAGTGATTTAGATTTAGTATAAGCTACTATTTTAAGATGTGATTTATAAAATTAATGAAAGCAAAGTATCTTAGTGAACAAAGTTATGCAATTCAGACAATAAACTACAACAGTTTCTATTAAGCCTTTGCACAGTTTAGAGTACTGGCATGTTTGAACATTTAATGGAGTTTTGTCCTAAACTGAACCCTGCATATGAGCTAATGTCTATCTCTGATTAAATAAGGCCAACTTTTGTGTTTGAACTACTGTTTTGATAGAAATTTACTATTCCTTTTTGCAGAAAAATCCACTTATATTTATTAACCAGTAAAACCAAGAATACAATTTATACTTCCTTCCATTGAGATGAGATGGCCTAATCATTGTTTCAGATGAAGTAAGCGAGGAATAATTTCCTGTGAGAGAATAATTTAGGGAAAAAAGCATAAAATGTAAGAGGACAAAATTGCACCACCTTCATCTGTGCTTCTCTGAGGACCACAGAAAAGACCACAAGGTCTTAACTGAAGATCGAGAAAGAGGGAATGGAGTGCTCTGGGGAAAAACAGTCGCAAGTTTTATACTTAAGTGGTGGGAAAACTGAAGAAAGGAAGAGCATATAGGTGTTTATTATTCTGTTTGCAATACAGTTGTCAACTGCACAGAGAAGGGTGTCTGGGTACCTGCTTCTTGGTCTTTAAGTGACTAGACTGTAAGCCCATATTTCAGTAAAGGAGTTAGATCTATCCGGTTTATGTTTGTGGCCATAGGAAAGTGGTGGTACTGCAGCTTAACCAGAAGGAGAATAGTTCAATCAGAAGTAGAGTTGGAGAGGTCCATGACTTGATTTTATGTGTTTTCTTATCCAAAGCTGATGATAGGGAAGCAAGATTTCAGCTGAAGATATAGCATTTTTTGAGTTAGGTAAGTCACACAATTACATAAAATAAAACCTGTGATTTTGTATTGCAACACTGAAAATTTTACGTTCTAAGGTTTAATAAACTTGCAATAAAAATTTTAAACAATATGTCATTGCCATTGATCATCTACTGCAAACTGATGGGATATGTGCGTCTGATCAAGCAAACAGTTACCTGAGTAACCATGGTTAGTCCCATTAGTCTATTAATTTCTTATACTTGAAGATGGAAAACTGACACAATTAGAGATTTGGGGACTAGGTCTACTGTTGGCATTCATACTGATCTGCTATAAACCTTTAAGAATAATATATGGACATGTTAGTAGATTTTTTATTATTTCATTATTTGCTTTTTTATTAAAAGATATTATGGCAACATTATTAAAACAAGATCACTTGTCTATTAATAAACAATTTGGGGTTTTTTTTGTTTGTTTTTTTATCTGAAAGGAACTATTTAGTAGTAATAACATTTTTAAAATTTTCATATAGCATTTCTAGTAAGTTTATCTTTCTTGAGACTAAAGTAAAATTCAAATTGGTTGAATATTTGAACAGATTATATGGTATTACAGAAATCAACGTATGCCCTAATGGTAGTTGCACACCGTATTTCATTTAATACACAATTTCAGAGGTAGCCTGTGGAGATGTATTTCTTCTATTTTTTCATTCATTTACTTATTTACATAACAAATCAAGGCCTCTCAAAGCTTCCATCTTCCTTACAAAGATTTTTTGTTTTTTTGTGTAGTTTAGAGATATTGGCCACGGGTCGTGTTCCTGAAAGAAGAAACATCTGTTGTTAACTTATTTTGCTGAATGAGATCAGGGATGTCTGAGCTGGGTTTGAAAGGCACAGGGAAGGCTGAAATTCCTAATAAAAAAAATAAATAGCAACAGGATTTCTCTTGTGTCCTGCTGTCTTCTGCATCTATTGAAAGATTGCTTCTGTGGTACTGCAGGCGATACCTCCAGATTTGAAAAGTCAACTTGAGGCTGCCATCATGCAAATCTTGTTGTGTGTACAGCCATTGATTTCATTTGTAACTGAATCCTAACAGTTCTTATAGCCTAAGGATTAGACTGACTCAAGGGAAAAAAAGCAAAATCTGGCTTTCCCAATGAATGTCTGATTATTTGTTACACTTCCCGTTCCTAAATAACTAACCGAACCAAGAAGTTTGTTCAGCACATTGTCTACCTGGCAAAACTGAGGGCTCTAGGAAAGAAAAATGCTATTAGTTTGAGAGACCATGTGATACAAAAGGAATTAATAATTAGCCATTGAACATAGATATAGCAAAGAGCAAACTTCACTGCAACAAAAATGTCAGAGGCATGTGATGAATGCCTCTAGCCATCTGGTCCCCATGACCAGATTTAATATGCAATATGGTCAGATAACCTTCTGGCCAGGGTATTTTCAGCCAATGGCACATTGCCTCAATGGCACTGGAGCATGCCATGGGCCAGCCAATGCAGCATAGATATATCCTGCATCAAGGGCAAGAGCATTTCAGCTTTGAGGCCTGAACAGGCTCCCAAAACTTGCATCCTAATATTAACATCACAGCAGCTAATGCTTATTTAACTGTTGTTTCACAGACCTTAGTACAGAATACCTTTTGCTTGTTGACATTAAACAAAACCTATTCCATCTACATTTCTCATTCAGTAAAAGGAAGAAAAACGGTGTAATCTGTTACCAGTTGCTAAAAGATGTTGGTTAATTATGCTCCTCTAAAATGTAAATTAAGCATGCAATAATGACTTTGACAAATGAAAGCAGAGAATTTTATCTTTTCAATAATTATATCATCAGGTATGTCCATGTCAGTTTAATCTAATATGCCATTAACTCATTCATATATTTATGCAATTAATTAGTTTGTATATGCAGTTCTCAGACTCTTCATCAATAACCTCTAGAAGGGCTAGATCTAGATTTCTGTTACTTAATCATGAGCAAAATAAAAACTGTGATGCTTATTGAAGTCTATGTGATAATGACTGACAACCTACCAGTTTTAATACATCTGTGAAAGCAGATACATGCAGCCTTCACAAGGGGACTCTCATCTCCCAGCCAGGCTGGGAGTCCAATGCAAGCATGAAGGTTTTGTAGGCAACCCTCATTCAGAAAGGCATGGCTAAACCAGACCCAGATCTAATGTCCTGTCATCTCCTATTGAAAGATGTAGGATCTGATTCTGCTCTGGAAGCTGTTTTTCTACTACTTCTTGTAAAACTGCATGTCTGCTACACTGACGTTACCAGGCATCTTCTTTAGCTTTGGTTGGTGGCAATGGTGAAATACACAGTTAAAAACTAAGTTGAGCATGTTCTTTTAAGTAGATAATTGAAGTCTTCAGGCTCTATATTTCTCATTTTAATAAGTTAAATTCACAATTAATCTTCATCTTATAACTTTTTACATATAATATATGTAATATACAGATAAATATAATTTATTTGTGCAAATGATATTACTAGCTTTCTGATCTGTTGGACACTTGTACTTACTTGAAGTTAGTTGTCAGTCTTCCTGTGAGTAATGGAATTAATAAATTAATATGACAAAATATGGTTTAAAGGGAGAGCATAAATGTTTCTTTCTAAGAATACTGTATTTCATCTACACTACATATTCATCTAAACCATTACAGGGTAACTGGTCTCCTTTTACATTAGATCATAAATGATATGAGATATGCTGTCATCCAAATAAAAAATGCCAGGTCAATGGGAGAAATCATGGCCCTTGAAATCCTTCTGATGTAAACAGGCCAAGGTTTCATCCATAATGATTATGCCTAATTCACACCTAAACTGCTTATATTTTCAGGATGACTAAAGTGGGCCAAATTTTTGGTGAATCATATGACTATTTTCTAACTTCATGAAACTGAGTCCCTTACACTTTTCAGACTAATTCTAAGTGAATCAAAGGCAGCCTTAAAATACAGTGAGGTCTCATAGGCTAGCCAGCTGTTGTTCAGTATTATTCACTCAAATGTTGAACATACTGTTGTGGCACTTGAGTGCAAACAGCCATTCTCCTGAAAATCTATGACCATTCACTACTTGCTAGTTCCTATCTGTTCTAAAGAGCTTCAGAAAAAAAAATATGGTATGAGGTAAAAGAATTACACATGTCCATTAGGATAATAGTCAAGATTAGTGGATAATTCACCCAATTAACTGAAGTTTATTCCCACAACTCTCTGGCAAATAGTGACAAGCATTTCAAATAAATGAAAGAAACATTAAAAATATCTGAACAATTGTATTGTTTTATACAGAAACTGAAGTTCTTTGGGCTCATTTTATTATTCCTCCATGAGAAATGAGAAATATCTCTGACACTATACAATCATAATAAGTCTGAAACGGTTTTAAAATTACAATCAGTTTTTAAACCAAGCTGTGAGATAAACAATTATCTTCCTTTACAGATGGGTAAACTAAGGCACAGAGGAATTAAATAGTGGCTCAGTCTCATCCACAACCACTCCAGTTCTCTTTCCTATAGAAAAACACAAAAGAAGCAGGTTTTTTTCTGTATTGGCACATGCCATACACAACCAAAATTACCTGCTTACTGCAGGTGTTATTTTTTAAGATGTTCATACAATCTAACAAAGGATGTGATGTTATACATACACATTTCCGTATTCCATATGAATCTTCATTCTTAAACTGCAAAATTCCCTTGGAGCATAAGGCAGACACAGAAAATCTATGTAGCTGCACAACCTACAACTTCATGATTTCAAACATCTAAGCATACAGAAGAAGAGTCTCTACCAGTCTATGAAACCTCACTCCAGTCCTAAGTTAATGACCTCTGTACTGGGTGGGGTACATTTAGGATTCATTGATTATGAATTTGAAAGCCCAAAGCACTCTCATAACGCTAAATTTTATCTCATGACTTCCTGACGACCATACATTGATTTGGGGGAGTTCATAGGACAATCTGGATTCCCAGAGTTCTAATCTTTTGCCTAAATCATGGAAGTTTGGCTAATACTATAAAAGTAGGAGCTTTGGATTGATGTTGTTCCAGCATCAGTGTGTTTCTGTCTTCTCAGGAATAAAAAAACCATAGAATATGACTGTCTCATATTTGTAAAGCTCTTTCCTTCTTGCTAATACACTAAATTACTAGGGCTACATAGTTAAAGACTGGGACATCTCTGCACCTTCCTATGTCTTTGTTGGTTAATTTTATGAGGAAACACATTCAGTGTCTGATTATCTGGTCATTAATCATTGATGAGTGTGAAACTCATTCTTCCAGTAGCACATTGCCTCCCCTATTTCATGGGTGATAATAATATTCTAAATCCTGACACAGTTGAAGTATAAACAATTTGTACATGTCCATATTAGTAGAGATACACATTCTAAAAATGAGCCTGTTGTTTATGTGGTAGAACTAGTGATGAGTTATGGCTCCTAAGAAACAGAACATCATGTTTCTTTCTGCAAAGAATAGGATTGGCACAGACCTTTGTAATACAGGAATCTATTTCTCATGAAATGAAAATGGATAATTTACAGCATTCCTAACCACACAGAAAATGTCTTGTGTGAAATGCCCCGTATGTGTTAATAGATTATGTATAAACAGATAGTGTCAATCTATGAACACGCACAAAAAATATACTGATTCAATTTAGAATCATAGAATAGTTAGGGTTGGAAAAGACCTTATTTAAGGATTTTATACAGAGAGAGAGGGAAAAAAAACAACCAAGAACTGTAAGATCTTGCTATATGCCCAATTTGAAGTGAGTGGGCTTTTACATGACAAAAGCTTGAAAAGACTTGCATTTAGAAATTCATTAGAGGTTTCAAGAAAAGACTAAAACATATTTTAGTATTAATGTACTAAATTGCAATTGAAATTTAAGTGAAATTATGGAATTATGTTATTTTCATTTGCTTTGTCTTACTAAATGACAGATTTGATCTTACCTTGCTGAAAGACTTCTCAGCATTTGATTCTTTTGGGTGAACCAGAACAAGGTTTACAATTCAGCCTAAAGACCATGAAAATTGCTGGCTATTTCTAGTTTAACAGACACATTTCACTGATTTTAACTGAGATCTTTTTTTCCTGATTTGGGGTTCATTCGAAATGAACCTTTGAACCTCTTTGAAAACAGGAATGGGACATGTTTCATTCAGGTGAAAATAAAAGTGGACACAAGCCCACACAAGATACAAGAGCTCCCAGGGAAACATTGTTCTGACACAATGATGAATTCTGAAGTTATTTAGTTATACCCATAATTTGCAAGTCCTTATTACTTAGTAAGAAATATTTTCTTCAAACTACCCTCAATAGTTTTATACAGTCCTAGTTACTGTGGATAGCTTTCATAGCAAATACTAGAATGGATAGATGAGATGACTACTTAGACTCTAAAAATCCCAGTCAGTGCATTTGGTTTGTTTCATGAAGCCTTTTGTTTTATTGCCCTCCACCTCACAAGGCGACAGTGAAACCAGTCTGCTCTGAATGAGTTAGTTGTTAGCAAAAGTGTTCTAATGGTAAGTGGTAGAAGTTAATATTGCACGCATTAATATTTGCACAAACATTGAGTAGAAGAGGAAGGAGAAGGGAAATAAATTAACTGGCATCCAGATCAACTGATCTTTATGAGTTTATACAATCAACTACAATTCTTCATTTGCAAGATTATTTAAGATCAATCTTTCTGGTTATAATTACCCTGTGATTAATATGAATAAACTAAGCAGAAGAACAGACATAATAATTTCCTTTCATTCTATTACATGGATGACCATTGTTTCAATGTCAAACAAAATTAAGCTTTGGCCTTAAAAAACTACATAGCAATCTTAGGATGCATTTAGGGTGATAATTTCATGGGGTTTGTTTGGCTGATGGTTCATTTTTAAATAATGTCATGTGCATCTTTAATATCTTCTGAAAACCTTTATGACAAATATCGACACTAGACTGTGCTTTAATACTGTCAGATTTTTAATTTCAGAAAGTGTAAATATTGCCAAGTTTTGAAGGTCTGAACCAAGGATACTGACATAATTTTCAAAGGCATGGGTAATACCTCAGCACCTCCCTTCAACATAAAACCCAGAGGTCTGACACAAGAAAACCTCTCTATAATCCACTTTGTGCATAACAATTCTGTCACATGTCCTTCCTGATCTTTCCTGAATCCACATGCTGAATTGTGTTTTGCATATGAGGTTCAGGTGATGTATTTTATTGCTAATACTGTTTCACCTGTATTTAGTTCCAGTGACATGGAAAACACTGCAGCCAATTGTGCTTATTACAGTCCCTGTGTATTTCTCCCCAGTGCACTTGCACAGGGGGAAGATGTGAGCATGGAGTGTACTTAACTGCCAGGCTGAATGGCTCTGTAATGTAGATTCAGCATGGCATAAATTAAGCTGTCATTTTTTTGGCAGCAAGTGCAGAGAGGCGATTTTTCCTGTACTGTAACATTTGAAACAACAATTTTCTGGCTCCAGTAGTAACTGACAGTTCTGTGTGATACATGCTCAATGTTTGTGCTTCAGGGTCTGCAGCTGGAAAAAACCTTTGGGGCAAGGCATTGTTTTTATTAGCAAATGGAGCTTGCAGTCACAGAACAGTAATATTTCCTAACTCTTTTTCAAAGAGTCTGTCACTTGCACCCTAAAAGATTGTACTTAAAATTTACTAGGTTCCGTCAATGTATTTAACAGTGTTGCTTATATGCAAAACGCTATTTTTGATAATGACCTCAGACCTATTTTCATTAGGAAAATTCATTTAGTTACTTAAAGAGAGCTGGCCACTGGCATTTTATTAGCACGTGTGCCAGGATGGAGGATGAAGGACAGCCATGTTTGGAAATTATCTTGGAATGCTAGGCCGCATTCAGGCTGATGAAGAAGAAGGATGCTGATGAGCTGGTGACAGTACTGGGGAGGGAGGGAAGCAGCTCTTTTCCACTATGCACTAACGCAAGACTCTGAACATACCCTTCCACAAGCTGTTAGTGAAGCTTCCCTTCACTGTCTGGCAAGATGTACGCAAGGTCATTTCACAGAAGGGAGGGGGAAGAGGAAATTAAGGAATCACCTGCATGAGTGAAAAGTTGTTTCATTAAATGCATGGATTTTGCAGTGTTTTGTTTCAGAACAATCTGTGGTCAATTTTGACATCACTTTTTTAAGGATACTGAGACACATTCTGTTTTTCTAGTACAATAGTGAAATCAGGGGAATTACACTAGATTTGCAGTTACACAAGTCAAGGAAGGAATCAGCTCAGTGTAACTTTTCTACCATTGCTAAAAAGTGTTTTGAGTGCTCCTTAAGCATTTGGATATTTTGACACCTGTGTATACATACCTTCACTACTTCCAGCCTGAATTACTGCTGTTTCTGCTAACAGGGGCCCTGGCAGACCCTGTGAGCAGACTTCTCTGCATGCTGCCAGTCACTCGTTGTCCATTTCAAATATTTTGGCCACAACACTCACATTTTTAAGGCATTCTTCCAATGTCTAAGTTCAAGTGTTGCTGAAGTTGGTGAGATAGAAATGTATACATTGCAGGCACCTGTATGTTTAGAAGATTTTTTTTTAACAAGAACCTAAACTGATTTCTTTAATGATATGCAACCCTTTCATACAATCACGAATAAAAGTAATGGTACCTGAGATACAGGAGTGCTCATCATGATGATTTCTACAAGGGTGGTTTCCTCAAGTCTTGGAAGGCTCATCACCTCTGTCATTATGCCATTTTTCTTTGTCTTAATTGCAAAGAGGGCACTATAGCAAAAAGAAGTATTTCTAGGACATTTTTTTTTTCCTTAAGAGTTGGTGTTAGATCATAGTGCTTCCAAATTTAAGGTACTGGAATGAGCTCCACAAAGTAAGAATAGTGGGATTTTATGCTTAATCAGGTTTTAGGTTAATCAAGTAGGCTGGAACTCACATAATTGTAATGAATGAGGTGCTTTTCTTTAAATACACCAAGGGAACTGCCAATTTACATACATTACATACATACATACATTTACCTTTCCAAAAGAAAAGTACGGACGATGCACACAGCAATAAAATTAATATGGAATCTTAGACTCCGGCAATGTAAGCTTTGTATTCCAATGCATTAACTGTATCTTTACTTAAAGCTACTGTGCAAAGTAATATTTATTCTTACCTCTGAAATATAAACAAAGTCTGTTTGCCAGGTCTAGAATATCAGATGAAGCCACTGCAGCTTTTATGTGAAGTTTTAATATGAATCTGTGTAACGCACAGTATTCTGTATTTTTATAGCTCCAAATTTCAGGAACAGTATTTCCAAAAGTATTGTTAGGCATTTATATGACTATTCTATTGTCTTTTAACTAGCCTTTTTTCCCCAGGAGTTTGAAGTATGCTGGTTTAAGCTGAAATGCCAAGTATCTTCTATTTTTCTCCATATGATCAGCACTGCTGGGCTTTAGTATTACCATGCTTTGTCAATGTTAATATAATGGCAAATGATGAAGATGCCCTTTGGCAGGAAACATTTCTAGCACTTAATAATAAACAATTTCTACACCTCAAATTGCTGCTATACATGAGCAAGTTTAGTCAACCCCTGAAGAGAACCTGTGCCTTCTCATTACAGGGCAGGAGTAGTGAGAAAGCAATTCACCAAGCCATAGGGTTGGCAATCACCCATATTTTCTGCTATGAGTAAATAACTCCAATTGATTTAATCATAAAAGAATAACAGGAAAACTACATTGATTTCCAAATCCCTAATGTGAACATTAGAACATATTGACTAAGTTGCATGAAAAAAGGTTGTATCCATTTATATGAACTGAAGAAATATCAATATTTGATCATTACTTTAAGAAAAAAATCTGGTAGTTTGCAGTCATCTCAAAATGGACTGAAACAGCATTATGCAGTGCTATGGTAGATTCTGGAGGGGTGAAAGTGATAATACTCTGTAGTATTCACAGGCTAAGAAAAGAAAAAAATCCATATTTTCGGCAAATGCACTTCCAATTAATTGCAATAGGCTACATACATAATCCTATAGCACTGGTAAATAATATAGCATTGTTTTTATTAAAGACACCAATTAGCAATAGAAGACTCACTGTTAGTCCTGTAACCACAATAAATGATCAGCACTCACCAAACCAAACTGTCAAAACAGAAGAATAAGAATATAACAATTTTAAAAAATATTTGATATTTTCCCCACAAAATGCCAAACCCATGATATTTCAGCTCATATAACATCCTAAACTTACCTTAATTTGCAGTGAAAGGCTCAGTATCAAAATTTGCTTTAAAGTTCTAAGAAATTGGTATCATCTTGAACCTTTTTTTTTTTTTAATGTAAGATGGCCGTCAGAGCTGCAGTGTCCTTTAGTGCAGCTTATCAACTGAAAGTGAGAACAGCAAAATCTCTGTGCCTGGCCAGTTCTTTGCAAACAACTGTTAAAGAAGGGAGAATTCTAAACTGCGCAGAAGGTGACATCCTGTCCAACTTGGACTTCTGCTCGTGCCTTCAAAGACAAGTTTTACCTGGAGACATCCATTGAAAATCCTGCAGTTTGACGCCAGCTTTTAACTGCGGGACCTAATGGGTACAACTACAGTAGTGATATAGCGAGCTGGTGCAGGATGGTTTTACTGGAAATTTGCTTTGTATCTATATGAGTCTAATGATACATACTTGAATGTACCACTCATGCAACCCAAATGATTTCCCCCTTGGTAGAAACAGGGTTGAAGTCACGCACAGAGGCACCATGCAGACCACCTTACCTGTGTCCTCCAGCACAGTGTATGCCTGGAACCAGTGGCCAAAGCAAACTTCATTGCCAGTAAAGTTATGAGGCAGACATGAGGTCCTTGATTCAAAGTGTCTTGCAGCAAATCAAACCCTACACCTTCTTTCTGTACACTTTACCAGTTAGTAGTGTAGATATTTCTACATCTTTTTGTGATTTGTTTCAGCTTTGCCATGGGATTTTGAAGAGCACTCTAGAGCACAGGAAGTTTCAAGTGTAGCTCAATCAAATAACGAGATGTAACTGCACACTTAAGGACACAAAATAGCCAGTAAAGTTTATTCCAAACCCCAAAGATTTTGCATTTCAGAAGTAATCAGAGAAAATGTTCTTTTATGATCAGAATTAGCAGCTTGCTCTGCAAGACAAAATTTGCTGAAAGCAGGCAAACAGATTTTGGGAAGATACAGCTAACCTAACATGCAAACCTCTTGGAGGAGGCTTGTGAAATAGATAAAAAACAAATAGGGAAAATAGTCACTCAAGCTATTTGATATACAAAACCAAATACAGGACAGTAGGAGTTTTGACAAACGAAGACAGCAAAGTTAGGTGAGTTGGCTGAATATGCATGTGAGTTCAAATGTGGAAAATTGCAAGTTCAGTTAGAACTCAGATTCTAAGCCCCTGAAGTCACTGGAAAGATTCTCATTGATTTCACTGACTGAATTAATTTGAAAAAACTTTGCTCAACAGAAAAGTATTGCAACATTAAACAGGAACTGCAGGATCAAACATGTTGGGTGTCTTTTAGCTGGAGCATTGAAAGAACTTGTCATATGCTGTGTCATATGTTGTGATGCATGATTTTTCATAAGAAGATGTGCTAAACATCTGGGCTTTATAAACTTTCTCAAGTATAATTGATGACTATAGGTCTGTTCATGAATAGGGGAAGATTTTTCGTCACAGCTCTTTAGCACACAATGAACTTGCATGTCAGCAATGTTCAAACTGCAATTGTGTTTGTACAGCAGTGTAGCAATAAGCTGTCATTCTGGGCTCGATGTCTAATGGCCTGTAAGAAGGTCAACTGATTATACTTTAATTGTGAGTAACATATTTCTTTTTTTTCTCCCTAATTTTTTATCAGAAAAGTTTGTGATTTTGGTCTGGAATATTATGAAGAAGGTTGTGGCCTAAAGACATGTTGAATTTAACTGAGTAAACAAGCACTCAAGGAGCTATAAATCCAAGAAATGTTTGTTATTCAGTGTGGAGGAGAAAAAACTCCTATTTTGGTGCTGCTTAATATTCAACATCTAGATAGTCCAGTGAAAATCATAAATATTGTATTAATTTTTTGACTAAATATTAACTTAAAAGAAACACTAGATATGTTAACCTGTCATCTTTATATTTAGGAACTGAATAGAGTATATAATTGATGGCCTGTATGTACTGAAAAATTCTTTTTAATTTGACTATATATATCTTAGCAAGCCACAGTCTTTGCTGTTTTAGCTGATTGCTTGAGGGGAACCATTCATGCCAACTCCAATTCTATCCCTGAAATTCATTTGAGTTTGGAGCAGGGTCTTAGGATAGACAAGTCATGACAGTTCTCCATTGGTCCTTTGAGAAATAACAGCTTTCTGTCTTTTTCTCTAACTTCAAACACAGCATTGTTTGCTATGGGGTAAGATGTTTACATCCTCAACTAGATATAGAAAACAAAGATGATTTAATTTCACTGATAGGGCTAATATACATTTCAGTTCTCATTTAAATATCTCATTTAAATAGCAGAATAATCCCAGATTTATGAAAAATATAGAAGGGAGACAACTTTTCAACTTCAATAGTGAAGCCAAAACTTGGATCACTGTGCTATTTCCCAAGTTCCCTATAACAAGTCATCTGCCAGAGATGGAGAACTTACAATGAAAAAACCTGAACCACTTATTTCTTGTACTTAAAGTAGAACTCTCCAGAAATGCAGCAAAGTACTTTGTCCAGCTAGGATCCATACTGAGATGAGGTGCAAAAATTACAAAGAAAAGTGGTACTTTTCAGTGGCACTGTGGAACGGTCATGTTTTCTAGGAAACACAGGTAGTTGCAGCATGACCCTTAGCAAGAGTGTGCAGCTGAACTGTGTGCAGATGGCTGTGTAAGGTACGCATATGCTCTGCGATATGAACTTACCTCTGCTAGGAATGATTGCAATTACTTACTCCCCCTATTTCCTAATGGAGCTGGCCTGGAAATACAGTAGCTCCTACACATGCATGAAAATCAATGCAGAAGAATATCAGGCCAGCTGAAATCACTCAGTCAGGGTGATTCCAGGGAAAGTCAATGAAGATATTTGTCACAGTCAGCATTTGGACAGAGCATGAGGACCATGAGAACTACTTACGGATATTTCCATGGTCAGTGCCATGGTATGAAAAAAAATGTCATTTCAGTTGGCCAGTGACATAAAACATGAATTCATGCTGTTAATTAATTATCTTCTAATGGGGCAAATGTTGCCCACTGAAACACCAATCCTTTTTTTTAAATCCATAGAAAATATACCAAGAATAATAGTTTAAAAAAAATAATATCTGAACCCAGTTCAAACTTTGACTGCCATATCACAGCAACACTGATTTAAAATTACAAGATTCCTCAGGAAAAATGAAGCATTGAGAAAGAATTTATCACACACCCCTGTTGTAACTGGTACAATGCATCATCATGTACCAACTTCTTTTGGAAGTTGTGAGTTTTGTAACCCACCTTCTAATCCGCTGGATATTAGGAAATGTGCTCCAGAGTCCTTTAAGCTTTATATATTAAAAATACTTAGGAATGAAGTCTGATCAGTTACCAGACACAAAATCAAATTTTTGAAAACCAAACCCAATTACTTACATTTAAGTGCCACAAAGCTATTATATATTTGGTTAAATAAGAGCAATGAAGAACCCAAAAAGACTACCACTAATTTCCATGTTTGTTGCACTGTTTTAGAACTGCCATAAGCCTTTAATAGCTTTAACAGAAATACAGTCTGCTGCAGTATATTTTATTTCCAATGTTAAAATAGAAAAAGCAAACCAAGCAGAGCAGGGTAAGTCTTCACATTTTTTTTTCATTAGATATTCTGAAAGATCTGATCATTAATGCATTTCACATCCCCTTTTTTACTGAAACTATTTTGGCAGCTGGGACAACTCACATTTATTTCTTGGACTCCAGCTGTGGGAGTTAGAGCAGCAGACTGCCGACAGGACTCGTTGCTATGTCTCTGAGCCAGTCTTTCTCACATCTTGATGTTTGGCTTTTTCCAAATGAGAATTTGTTTTTTAATTAACAGGCAAACAAACAAAGAAGGAGGCTGTTAGTTCTAGAACAAGGAGTGCTTGTTGGTCAGCATCCTAGGACAGCTGGTGCAGGGTGGAGAAGAAAGAATTTAATACAGAATTGCGTTTGCTTTCAGATATTGATCTCTCGATGAGTCCCTCCACAGTACAGGTGGCCACAGCAGAGCCTGAGGGCTGGCCTGGGGCAGCTGTGTGCCTTTGTGCCATGGGCTTTTGGCAGCACTTCCCACAGCCACATGGAAACTACAAGTTCTCAAGAAACTTGCTGCTTCTCAGGGCAGGATGTGTCCCTTCTGCTTCGCTACTGGGTGGTGTCTTACCATGGTGAAGTGGCCACAGCAGAAGCTGTGCTAGCATGCTCTTTAAAGTCCAGCTGTTGAGTGGCAGAACATCTTAGAAAACTCTCAGGAGCATAACTGCAGGCAGTGATTGACCTACACAAGCCTGTTGCTTACCCTGCAGCCAATGTGGAGCCCCAAGAGGAACTGCAATAGCCAAAAGGAGAGTGAAACAACATAGTTAAACTACCTTTCTAATCCCAATCCCAAAAAATCCTCTAGGGATGTGCCAGTATCAGAAATCTTCCCAGGATAATTACATTGTCCAAAGGCCAGTGCAAAAAAATGTGAGGTGCGTCCGGTTTAGTTTTCTGTACTGTTCACCCCAGGAACTTCACATTCACTTTAGGACTTTTCCTCTAAAACATTTATGTGTGGCTTAAGCTCTCTTCTGGAACAGGTTGTTTATGTGGAGTAAAACACCAGCTTATCTGAATAAATACCCCATGTTTCAATTACATTTGAATGTGACTCACTATGCACATATTTAAAACAGTTAAATTGACTAATAGTTACCTCAGTATTTATTCCTCTGTGCAGTCTTGTGCTTCTGTTACCTCTCTGAGAACATTATATTGCCTGGAGAACTGGAGTGTAATTTTCACCAAATCTGTTTAATAGCTGCTATAGTTACCACACAGGTGATAAACGGGCCTTGTGTCCCCCAGGAGTTCGCTAGCTATAAAGCTGTACATTACTAGCACACTGAAGCAACAAAGCACTTGCTAAGGATGCAGCAGTTGAGACTGGAAAGGGCTATGCAAGGTTTTTCTCAGGGCTGCCCACCTGTCTTACCCCTTTACATCCCACTCTGTCACAGCCATGTCAGCAGAGATAGTGATGTAAATGTGACCTTGAGGTTTATTATTTTAAACACAGCAGCATGCTTACATTTATATAGTCCTGCAGTGCCAAAGAACTTATATTGCCATAAAGACAGTTAGTCTAGAATAAATATTCCCACAAGTCAAAACAGCTAAACCAGTATAAAATATCTTGACACTAGCATTACTGTGCCTGTCCTGCTAGTCTTGATATAACATTTCCAAACAAATTATTTATGTCAGCACAAGATCTGCGCATTCCTAGGCTTTATTTTTCTTGAATACATGACTTTGAGGGCAGGATATTCTTTGAAGAACTGCAATGTATTTTAAAAACAAAGTCAAGCTCAAAACAGGAGAGGGCAGGTAAATAAATGTAAAATGCATGTGTGGTTTCCATAAGTGGTAACAGTCTGAGAAGCAATCTTTAACACACTTCTTATTAGCTGGTAGGCTATTGATTAGCATCTCCTTACACAAGCCATTTCAACAATACTTAGTTTAAGTGAAAAAACAAAAAAAAAAGAAAGAGTGAAAGAAACTCCCTGTTTGCAAAGCTTCTAAGGGGAGATTTTCCCTGCACCACTCATAATCATGAGTAACTGCAGATATAAGATAATTCATACAGATAATCTTCCTGTGGGGAAAAAAGTGCTGGTCCTAGTAAATGTGATTTGAAAATGTTTTCCATCACTTTGCTTTATCCTACATTCAGTTCTTTTAACAGCAACACAACAGAAGGGTTTTTCTAACAGAGTTGCTTATTTTAAAATAACTCAGACCAAGAAGAGTCTCTTTAATTTGAGACAAGTGACTGGATCCCTTTTTGTTTACTTAGTAGCACTGCTTTTCCTCCTACCTACTGTCTTTCCAAGTTGTAAAAAATCATTCACAGCAGGGAACACAGTGGCCTTACCTGCCTTTAATTTATGCAGCATTTTAAATCATGCCATCATTGCAGGTGTGGCCAGGCTTTTGTTGAGGCTTCTTTAAAGAAAAAAAATACATTCTGATCTACCTGCTTGAATCTGTCAAGAGCCCATTTGTATGCACGCAGCTAATGTGCTAGAAATAAAAGCCACAACCTGTCAAATAAACTCCTGCACCTGTATGGAGCAGTTAAATTGTTCCATCTACCATTATTCTCAGAGATCAAAGGGCCCTCACTGTGAGGGGCTCTGAAGAAATAAAGAAAATGATAGACCTACTTGTCCTTGAGCAAGAAAAGAAGGGGTGGGGAAAAGAAAGAAAAGTGGACTAGTTCGACTACCTGAAGGAGCTTTTGTTTGGCATGGACACAACATGAACGCATTCTTTCACATTAAGACCCAAGAGGAAGAAATTCATTCACCCTTATTATAGTGACGTAGCTGTGGCATTGATGTGTTTTTAACCTTGAATAATTGTTGTCTCTAAAGCTCCAAACAAGTTTTATCCTGTCCACAGGTCAGTTTTGTTACAAAGGCCAATTAGTGGTGCTACCTTAGCCTGCAGCAAAAAGCCAAGTAATAGTGGGGCATGCCCCATCCAGAGGTGATGAATAGCCTGTAAAGCTATAATTTGAAAAGGGGGAGGGGGGCTTTGAAGCATTTACCTTACATGGAACTCCATTGTCACTGCAGGCTGTTTGATCTTTAAATAATTTACTTAATGATCTCACCATGGGAGCAATTGGCAGAGCAAGATTAGGTTGTAAGGGCCTAATGGACATGGGAAAACTTAAAATTACTAGAAGAGAGGTATGTACAGAACTGATTTTTTTTTTTCTGTGTAGATTCATGATTTATATGGGGGGAAGCTATAAATTATAGCATTTGCTAGATGTGTTCTGGCAAAAGCAACAAGAAGAAATTCTGCATTTGGTGAATGTTTCAGTGAATTTCAATCCTTACTCTTTAAATCTTTGTGGTTTTGTTTTGCTTCTCCTCTAAAAAAGTGACCAAGGGAAATTATTGTTTTATAATAGATTAAGAGGTCAGCAATAAAAACCATTGGCCACTGCGAATAGGCTGTTCTTAAAAGGTCATGCTTAGCATAATATTTCATTTTTGATAAATAAAGGGTTGGAAAGTCTGGAGCAGAAGCTTGTGAATGGGAAAAGTGTAGCATGACCCCTTTTACTCAGTAAATACTGTAAAATATGAATTATTAGCTCACTTTGTAATCACATGAAAACTGAGCACCATTTTGTAGATACAGTATTTGGGCTATTCTACAGTATCCTGAATATACAACATTAGTTACTGAGGCACTCTTTAATTACTTGCAGATAGCAATTGTTGCATTCCTGTGGTATTGCACACATTTGCATAGGAAATACGAAAAATACAAAAGAAAAGTTAATTAGGCCTGTGGAAGAATAGTAGAAATGTTAATATAGATCACTCTATAGTAACTTACATAGTTTATTTATAGATTAATATCTTTATGTGAAACTAAAAGTATTATGAAGCATTTGAGACATACCTACCTATCACAAGCAGTTTCTAAACCTCTCTATTTTAGACAATTAAGGGTAAGCATTTAAAAAGTCTCTACAAATACAAGTAAAATGTCTATATAAATTCAAATAAATAGGGTAACAGTCTCATCTGCTTTGAACATATGAATAGCTTTTTAAAAAGTTTTTACAAGATGAGCCAGTTCTGGCCCTGAATGAGGAAGAAAATGACACAGTATTTCTTACGATTTTGATTCATATACGAATTTAGAACATTACCTTTATTACTACAGCTCATCCAACGTCTTTTGAGTAATTTTGAACCTTAATTTCTTCAAGGTTCCTGCACTTTCAGTTGTTCTTTCCCTTTTTTCAGTCCTCTCTTTCTCTCTTTCCTCTTTCAGGCCTTACAGAAAAAGGGGTAAGACTCAGTAAGTTGCAATAGACTACACTGAAAAAGCGTAACCTATGAGGAGGGCTGAAAACAGATGAAAAACACCACCCGTGCACTTTTTCAAAAATATTTCAAAGAAAAATCATCATCTGTAAAAAACTGTGCAGCAAGAGGGTTCTATCGGTGAAGAGTGGGAGTGTATTTAACAGATATAAAGACATTGCCTGATGCAACTCATTGGCATGCGCTTTCACTGCGGATCTAAGCTTAATTTAAATTGGGGTCTTTGTGGTAGAAATTCTGGAAGCTTGTTATTGAAAAAATGTTAAAACCTCAAGGTATAAGATGCAAAGTACAAGCCTGATAGTCCCTCCCCATCTGCTAGAAGCTAGAAGCTTGATCGACTTGTGGGTTGATCCTTCATTTTTGTTTAGTTTTGGATGAAGAACAAAGAGTTTGGCAGAGTTGAGGACAACTCAACTACAAGAAAGTATAGGAGCCAGAGCTAGGCTGTCAGCACAGTCCTGCCCCAAAACTGGACACACTTCTGGTGTGCTTGGAGGAAAAGAAAGAAACATTGGAACTGATGCAAGAGCTGAGTAAGTGAGAGCAGTAGTGTTTGTTAATTTTACTAGCAAATTTACAACATTGGTGGAAAGGTATTGTAGACTTCAGTTACTGACACTGGAAAACACATGGTATTTAAGTGTGATAGGTTTACCTTTTTTTTAGTTGCAGGCTCAGCTGATAGTCTAAACGTGTAGATTTTATAGTCCACTCTTCTCTTCCATTGATTACATGTTTGATATAAGATATATTTCAAGCTAGAGGCAAAAATAAGCTAGAATTAATTTAAAATAATATCTAATGATTTAATAGTAATGCATTGTTCTAAAACTGGAATTATAAGTTTAGCACATATGATTACGCATTTCAAAAGTATTTAAATTATGTGTAGTATGCCGGTGATCCCTGTCTTGCTCTCCCAAAGGACACTACCAAACTTTTCCCTGTTAAAAGAACTAAGTAAATGTTAAATACTTAAGATTTTTTTTGAGCAGTAATAGATAAGTGTCCTGAGTTGAAATTAATTCTTTCAGGCAGAAAAATAATCTCTTACTTAAACAAAAGGAATGGTCCAAGAAACAATATTCCTGCCTCATATGAGGCCATGAGTATGGTCAGAAGCAGATAAATACATCACTGTTTAGTGCTGCTGTGACATAAACATAAAGTCATGGACAGAAACCCAATGTGTTCTTTCATTGTCAGAAGTAAAACCAAAAAGGGAATAAAAGGAAGACAACAAATGGGGCAGAGTGTCCAAAGCATATCCAAACTCTGGGAGAGCAGGAGTGAAGGGAGTAGAGGAGGATGATCACCAGCTACCATGTCTTTAAGAGGGGGGAGATTGTACACTGCAGCACACATACTATCCCCAGCCCTCAGAGATGACACAGTTCACTTGCAGATGTATACCTTGGAAAGAACTGGATCAAACAGAAGTCTGCTCCATAGATACTCCTTATTTGTTGCCTGACTAATAAATGAAAGAGGTGCTTGGGCAGAGTGCTCCACAGAATAGTCCATAGAATATCTCAACTTTGTGGAGACACCCAAAAGCATGATACATCAGACAACATGTGCATCCAAACCTCTCTGTGCTGCACTGTGTACATGACTGTTTTCTGGTGGATAAAGTCTTCTTGAAATCCTCCCTGGGAAATGCAGAAAAGTCCGGTAGGCATGAATTAAACAGTGGCTCTTCCACGTTAGTCTGGCACTTTTACGTATGGCCTTTTGCAGGCAGTGTAAATGAAAGGATTTAGAGGACTACCCAGTTTAAGTGAAGGAGCTGGTATCCAGGAGAGAGAAGTCCTGCTGCAATAGCATGTTTTGAGCAGGAAAACATGAGACAAGCTAGCATCATTCAGTTACTATTTCTTTCCACCCCCATTTTGTGATGTCTGATCCAGACACAGTGAAGTGCTTGATTCTATATCAATCCTGAATGTAAACTCAGGATACAAATCTGTGAAAGCTAAGCAGTAAATTTCAGTTAAATTAAGATTAAAAGGAGCAGAATCAAAAAGATGTTTTTGAAGTAAATGCTTTTTAACCTGTCCATTCACTGACATTCCAAGAATTTCCAATTAATGTAGACAACCAGGGAGACACTCTTGTTTTTCTCCTCCAAGGAGGAATATTGAATGTACTGACATTATATACATACCTATACACACACACACACCCCCTTGGAATATACAAATAAAAGGCTGAAGGATTACAATATAAGGGAATTCTGGGCAAACACAAACACTTGTAGATACAAGACTGGGATACAAACTCAGACGTGCATAAACAGATAAACTCTCCTTGAAGCAAGCAGGAGTTTTGCAAACTTATATGTAGCCACCAAGCTTTGTATGGAGCTGGATGACATATTATGCAGTTTAGCTAATGAGATGTTTGCCTATGTGCAAAAATATGTATTCATAGTAAACCGCCTCTTTAAATAGTTTTGTGGGTTTAGTAATAATGAGAGACATCACCAGACAGCCTTCATGGCTGATATCTTCTGGATTTTGAAAGAAGGCAATCTGGTAAGCTTAACAAACACTAACAAACCCCGGCAGTGTACCTAGGGTGGAAGATTTCCTCCAGGGACAAAAAGGGTAGATCAGACTCAACAGATCAGCCACCATTTGGCCTCTTCACTGAATCTGCCAATTAGTGCAGAGCATTATGGCATGTTTGTTGTGGCAGCTAGAGAAAGAGACCTGCCAAACTCATTCTATACAGAACCTCAAACATCCATCAGATGCAAGATGCTTTTCATCCTGATGAGTTGGCTTCAGTTCAAACTAATGGCCAACTGATGAGAAAGTTCATTAACTTTGAAGCATTCAGTCCCTCAGGAAGTGTAAACTAAAAAGTGGGGTCCTACAGATATACACAACATAAAAAAAAATTATGTTAAAATATTGAAATTACAAAGCCAAGCACTTTAGTGTTAAGGAATGGGAGAATTAAATTTACTACTCAAATTTTTTATGTTGTCTCTTCTTGCACATGTACTATGCAGTCTTTAATTACAGTCTGTCATTTCTATTTTTTCCCACGAGTATTGGGAGACCACAAATCCTCAGAAACAACCTCTTCCATTGAATGTGATAAGTGAGTGATATGTAGCTCTGCCTTGTTAAGGACCCATGCTCTTCCATTGCTGATATCAGTGCAACAGACATTGCATGAAAGCTGAAGATATAGAGGTATATAGGTAGCCATGCAACTTCCATTAAAATTAAAGGCATTTATTGCAGATATGCACAAATAAAGAAAGAAAGTCTATGTATGTATACTTTTTTCTCCTTCTCTTCAGATCTTCTAACTGTTTATTATCAGATACTGAGGAACACTTACTTAAGTCCACTTGTTTTTCAGTTGTGTTTCTCCAGTGCTTTATGCCCGTTTATTTTGGAGTATAACTGTTTAGTGGGTCCAAGAGAATATAAAGAATCCTAAAAACAACCATTTCTTTTGGAAACCCTTTTTTTTTATCTACTATGTGAATTAAGGCATTACTAGTCAAGAGTCTAAAAGTCTTGCACAGGGTCTCTAGTGATCTCAGAAACACCTGCGAGATTTCCTCCATAGCCACCACAGTGGATTGGACCCTGTGGAAATCAAATCATTGGGAGGCTCAGAGGTACAGAAATGTACATTAGGCTACTCCAGAAAAAAGCTTGGGATGTGCAAAAATTTACTTGTTGTTATTTAAATCTTTTTTTCACCCTACAAATGCATTAGTGTGAACAAAGATGTGTGCATATAGATGCGCAGGAGTATGATGTAGAGCAAAACAGCTGTGTAAAAGCACCATAGCTCATGAGATTTCATGGTGGCTGCAAGCGCAATGTGCTGTTCCTTTTTAAACTGTCAGAATTAACATGGCATGCATGGAATTCTTCATCCATAGCTGCTATGCTGCTATGTGTAATATAGCAACAACAAAAGGTTTTAAATGAAATAATCTTTAGAGGCAGCAGTTTGCAATTCTGTACCTAGCCTCTGCTATGCCCCTGCTTTGCTTTATCAGGGGTTTTAAGGGCTTGAACAAAACATCAGAGTTAGGGAGGTCCCTTTGGTCAACAAATGTTCCCTAGGCTTAATGAACTTGTCCTTTAGTGCTAGGTTCAAGATGAAATAAATCCTTTGTACTCTGACGCAGATGTAGGTGTCAAGTGCTACTTGTCCATGATACAAAGAGGGTGTGCACACTCTTGGGGCACAGGCAGCACGGAAAACAGCATGCATGCATTCAAGCCACAGGAAAAAGCAGAGGAAAAGAAGAGTGGGACGAAAGAGGAGGAGAAGGTCATCAAGTCACTCAGCCACCCCAGACCACCCCACGACCTCCCTGCAGTACAGTTTCTATTTTTCTATTCTATAGAATTAGAATTCTATAATTCTATTTTTCTTTAATTTTTTTTTCAGTGTAAGAGATAAAACATCTAAAGTGTGGCCAGTTTCGCATCACATTCATTGACTGAACTTTTATACTGATGTTCGAACTGGTGCAGTGTGGGCTGTACCCTTTTGTGGGCAAAGAGAATTTTACAGTCTCCCCTGGCGTGTGCAGACTTCACCTTGGTTTCATTTGGACTCTTTTCGTGATAAAAAATTCTCACTAATATTCAGGGCTTAGGACAGCATTTTCAAACTGTTGTCTAAAACTGTGCTCCCATTGAGCATGGATGAAGGAATCTGTACAAGATCTGAAGAGCTGTAATGCACAGCACTGTAAGAGCTAAGACTTATGGGGCTATTAGGCTACTGGCCAAAAGTTTTTAGAAGGTTATTTTATGGGAAGGCACTTGTAGAGTAACGGATGGTCAGCTGGGCATTAGCCAGCAGGATGAAGCAGCTGAGGGAATTTCAGCTCCTCTGTTATTCCTATCTCCCAATTGAAATACCCTGTTTGTTTTCTTTAGCTCCACAGCCCATTATGTAGAGCCCCAGTGCCATCGCACAGAGCCTCACTCTCACTGTGTAGACCTTTCACACCATCACATAGATCCCGGCTCCCATCAGGTAGCAGTAGGTGCTCTCTGTCCCGTCATTCAACACGGATATGCTCCCCTCTCCCTCAATGGGTGAGAGGTGGTGCAATTCCCTTGAGGATCCCACCTGAACTCTCTCATCACCTGGACAATGAAGGGGTAGGCAAGTAACCCCAGCTTGTTTAGGTGTCTGTCTTGAACAACAGAATCTTTAAAAGTTTTACAGTATGCTCCAACATATACTTACCATAAATTATATTGTAGTAAAAAATAACTCGTATTTTTATTCTGTAATGTTACAAAAAGAGGCAATTGAAAAATGATACAAGGAGGCACAGGGCATAGATAGATAGCTAGGTATAATTATATTTTCCAAATTCTAATAATCTGCCTTCCTAGATTAAATCATACAATTAATACTATTTCCATAAATTTTCTTCAATTTAGAATCATAGAATCATAGAATAGGGTTGGAAAGGACCTTAAGATCATCTAGTTCCAAACCCGCTGCCATGGGCAGGGACACCTCACACTAAAGCATGTGTCCTGGGTTCGGCAGTAGCAGTCATTTTTTCTCCTTCTTAGTAGCTGGTGCAGTGTTCTGGTTTTGATTTTCGATCTGGGAACACCGAGCGCTGATAACACCGATGTTGTTAGTTGCTGCTCAGT
>JANHGB010053084.1:0-25150 GCA_026283785.1 Coracopsis vasa
AGGTATTAATTTTCATCCAAAGGTTTCTTGCTTAGCTGATATCCCTTTCATTTTGTAAATGAGACCCCTGCTATGTCACTGGTTGCTTTTCTGCCAACCTTTTCATCTTACCCTTCCAAGTCCCTGATTAGTTTACAGTAAGCTGCTGACCCCCCAAAACCAGAATATTCCTCACATAGTGAGGACAGTCAGTTTAATCAGAGCGTGGGCTTGCGTCTGCCTTGTGTTACTTTCTTCATTATATTTATTGGCTGTGATGCCCTTTGCTTGGAACGGCCTCTGCACCTGCTCACAACAGAGAGGGGAGAAGGAAAGGAGGAAAAAGAAGCCTAAAATGCATTCCATCCCTATAAAAGGAAGCAGAAGCAAAAGTCCTCCCTGGGGTTATGTTACGTGTGTCTGTGCCCGCAGTCCCTGTGCTCTCTGCTCCGGTTTTGGAAGAGATGGAGGCACCGAGGTTCAAACGAACACATGTGGTGGCAGCACTTCAAATGGAGGGATCTTCATCACTGGGCCGGAACCATTTCACAGAGATCACCGACACCCCCATTTTTCTATTTGGGGTGCCTGACAAATGCATCTTCCTACTCAAAGCCAAAAATACAGAGATGAGAGAGCAGGAGTGCAAGTTACCGCCAGAACAGAAGTTACATAAAGCGCAGTGAACTCCATCCATCTCCCAGGTGTAGCTTTGCTTTTGCTGCCCTTGCTTTTTGCCACCTTCAGTAAGAATGTTTTTAAACAGCTTCTCACCTTTTGAATCTCTCCTTTAAGCACAGGTTATTTCTGGTCCCTTCTGTTCATTAAACTGGTATTTTTACACTTTGTCTTTAACAATTCATGTACAGTTACATCCAGATGCGTGAGGGTTTAGGGTAAGGTACAGAAGATATTATATTAATTAAAGCTTCTGGAATGTCTCCATGTAATAAATCTGCAGAGCTGATTCCAAGAACTTCTTTGGATGTTGATTTTAGGATTAAAACTGTGTAAAGGTGTCTGTTGAATCCTGTGTGTATTTAAAAAGCTTATAAATGCCTCAAAATGCTGCTGCGCTTTATGTTTGATTGGGGTTTGTTTTCTCCTAATGGAAGCGCAATTTTAGGGGTGGAAATGTGATGAGTGTATTACCACCTTCTGCAGACCAGCCTGCTGTGTTCTGAAATGCATTATTTCACGTTCAGTTCATCTTGGGTACCGATGTTTGTGCAGTGTCTTTTGTGAGACTGCATCAAACCAGAACTTTTCTTGACCTTTGAATAGTCATTAAATGAATGTAGCATTATTTACTAATCCACTTCACTTTGCTCTAATAACTTGGAAGGATATTTTACTAGATTTTTCCATGACCCATGCTGCCCAGGTTTGATTGGTTTTTGTTGTTCTGCAACTAAAGATATGGTAGCACTCAGTAGACTTTCCTGGTGTAAGGAAAATAGCCTTCGCTAGGAAAAAAGCAAGATTAACCAGAAGAATTGCTTACTTCTAGAGTGGAATTGGTACAGAAGGAATCCTAATTCCCATTTGAATGACTTGCTGGAGGTTTGGATATTCTAGAGTCTCTCAAACTCTCTAGAATATTTCCATGAGAATCTGTGTCTGAAGAGAACAGGTTGGATAAAGCCTTGCTGGGAGGATTGTCAGCTCCTCAGTACAGAAGGAACTGCTGAAACAATCAAAGTAATAACCCTAAATTTAGACATGCATTTACATATTTTGCTGATTCAGCAGGTTAGCGTGAAGTGCTGAAGTATTGGGAATGACCAGGAATGAGATTCCTTTTTTCCCTTTTTTTTTTTTAGCTATAACACTCCTGTATCCATGATGAGTTGTGGAGTCTTTTGCCATGATGTTTTGCTTTACTTCAGAGAAACTAAGAACTTCATGTACAAAGAGGAGCAGCCTCTGTTCTTGCTGCAGATACAAATGTGCATTTCCACTTGTGTCCTGCACAGTGTCTGATTTATGGCAACTTGGAAGAATAAAGATGATCCTTTACTTGCCAGATACAAGTCCGACAAAGCCACGAAAGCAGGGTTTAGTTGCTGTGTTCACGTCTCTGTCCCTGGCTGGTTCTTTGGGTTTTGTTGGCTTTTTTGTCTCCTAATATCATGCCTTATGAAAAACTCCTTTCACCCAGAACACGCAGGTGTAGTTTAGCACTGCAAGAGTGCAGTAAAAATCCTTGGTCACAGATAAGAGGAAACACAGATGTGTCAACTGAATGGCTAAGAATAAGTCTCAAAAGTTAATGCCATAGGTGGGGACATGGAGCTTCTTGGCTATAGCCCATATAGAGCTCTTCCTTGGCAGGACACTATATTAGTCATTCTGAAGGCTCTTTGTGGGTGGTGAATATCAATATGAGATTCCTGGGTGCTTGTATTTAAGTGGGATATATTCAGACCAGAGAAATTGCCATGGTAGTTGGGAGGCAAAGTCTGGCAGCCGCCAGCACCACGTTCTGCTGAGGAAGGTGGGAGAAGACTGGGCAGCTGAGCAGCTTTTCCCCAAGTGAAGTTCCTTCCTGACCACTATCAGCTGGTGGTCACCCTGTGCCCTAAAACATGAGGTTTTGTTACATTTTTAACCTTTAGAATGCTGTCAAGTGTCACTTTGGATGTCTTGTTTTATTTTTAAGTGGTTTTCCTGGTTGTCTTCCAGTTTCTTTGTGTGTCTTGTCTTCCTGGAGTAAGGAAAATGTAGGATTGTGGTCTCTACATTGTATACCTCTGATATTTTAATCTGAGCAGTCTGTCTAGATACAGCTCTTACAAAGCATCTCTTACCAATACATCAAATTGCAATGCAATATGAAATGAATAATTTATACTTTCTTATTCATTTAGGAACAAAATTCAGTGCTTCCTGGTTTTGAAGCTGTTGGATCGTTCTGTTGAGTCTTGTCATGGAAGTCGAACTCTGAGGACCAGAAGATCTCTTATTTATTAACACTCCTTATTTTTAACCTCTAATAGATGGTTTCATCCAAACATTACTGGGGTGGAGGCAGAAAACCTGCTGTTAACAAGAGGAGTAGATGGCAGCTTTTTAGCACGGCCCAGCAAAAGTAACCCAGGAGACTTCACACTCTCTGTTAGGTAAGTTTAAATGGATTTTGTCTTTCTCCCCAAATTGGGAAGGGTCTTTAATGCTGTTCTTTGGGAAAGAGTTGTAAGTGAACTCCTTGTAAGAAGTGAAGGAATGCACGGATCACTTGTTAGTCCATTGTTCCATTTTTCCTCTTTTTCTCTTGTTTTCCCTGAAGAGGCATTCAAATACTTTTACCCAACTTGGGTAGTCAATTCTGAGTCTCCAGACAAGCAGAAAAGCTAAGGGGATTCATAGTAACATTCATAATAGCATTGCTTTTAGCCCTTTAAAAATCTATTTGATATCTGAAAGTAGCACATGCAAGGAAATGCTGTCCAAGGCTCTCTTCTTAAAGTCAGCAAGGTTTTAAGGACAACTGCAGTGCTATTACAGCTTCCAAAATAGGCCTCTTGGAACACTTGTCCCCTGAGACTGTGTGGATAGTGATAGGGATGGGGATGGCAAGAGGAAGTAGATAAAACACAAGGGAAAAGTGGGATTGGTGATAAGAATGGTGCTGCTTGGATACCTCTGAGATAATGGACCTGGTTGAACAGAAGGGGTTGTTCTTCATTAATATTAGACTGGGAGCAAATGACTTGCATCAGGCAAAGATAAGTGCTTACTGAAGGAGAGATCTTAGGGTTAAGTTCTAGGGAAAGGAGCAAACAAGCTGTGATGGGTGTCTGAGAATGCTGAATTCCCCTCGCCCCTCCACCCCATGTACTTGTGTGTACAGCTCCTGGGGGCTGAGGGATTTCTATTGGAGATGCTGAAGCTGCAGAGCTTACCGTGGCTTTGAGGAGCCCTTTGTTATAGAGTGTTTTCCCTGCTCTTCCTGACTGCTGGACAAACGCTTCCCCTTCTTGCAAGCCACTGAAACGTGGCTGAAGCACCCTTCAGAAGTGCAGTAGCTTAGGTATTCTTCAATGTTTCAATTGGGAAGTGATGCAAAAATATAAGTATGGATTTCTGTAACTCAGACAACAGAACACTAAATACAAAGTGATTGATTGGAAATCAGCTGACTTGTGGGGGTGTTTTCCTTTGTTTCAAATATTAGACGAACTGGAGCTGTCACCCACATCAAGATCCAGAACACGGGAGACTACTATGACCTCTATGGAGGAGAGAAGTTTGCTACATTGGCTGAGTTAGTTCAGTATTACATGGAACATCATGGGCAGCTCAAGGAAAAGAATGGAGATGTGATAGAGTTGAAATACCCACTGAACTGTGCTGATCCTACATCTGAAAGGTCAGAGAAATGCTGGTGAAAACCTCAGTGTCCATTTACTTAGTAAAGGCATGTTTATCCCTGTTAATGCTACAGTCAGCTTCATTTGATGAAAGGGTGGCTGCTGTCCTGTACTAAAAGTGGTCCCACTG
The DNA here is from genome assembly GCA_026283785.1 of Coracopsis vasa. Classification (NCBI taxonomy): domain Eukaryota; kingdom Metazoa; phylum Chordata; class Aves; order Psittaciformes; family Psittacidae; genus Coracopsis; species Coracopsis vasa. Next base: position 4,483 of record JANHGB010053084.1, read on the forward strand.
ATTTTACTGAGGTTACTTGCAAAGTAGCCTAATAAACATGACTAAAGGTAAAGCAATCTAAGCCTCAGAACCTGTTTTCTTCAGCATTCTTCCTGGTGTGATACTAAAAAAAAGAGGGCATAATTCCCTTTATTCTTAATGGGAGAATGTTTTATTATGGGATTGATGTGATTATCCTGTCCACTTCCTGATGCGATGGAAGGGTAAGGTCTCGAAGATGCTAAGCTCCTACAGGTTTATCAGGAAAGTGTGTCCTCATGAGGGAAATCAAAGGAATTAATGCTTTGGCTGAGGAAAAGGTTGCAGAGTAAGCTCGTGCTTATTGGACACCAGGGAATCATTTGGATTGTTGTAAAGGATCCAAATCAAAGCTTCATTTGAAGCTTACGTGAAATGCAAATTTCAGTGCCTATGGAAGTGTTTGCTTTGAAGTGCTTCTGTAATCACTGGTGTGTATGTACATTTCTGAGGCTTATTTTACTTCTTATTTTTAGAAACTGAGGCTTTCTGCAGACCTGGCCACTGTTGTTCAGTGTACATAAGCATTTACTTTAAATATGTAGAACAAGCTGATTCAGCCATGGCTGGAATGACAAGTAGGGTACCTGTCTATATCTTTATTTAAAGGTGGTTTCATGGGCATCTCTCTGGAAGAGAAGCTGAAAAACTATTAACAGAAAAAGGAAAACATGGAAGCTTTCTTGTGCGTGAGAGTCAAAGCCACCCTGGGGACTTTGTTCTTTCTGTCCGGACAGGAGATGATAAAGGAGAGAGTAATGATGGGAAATCTAAAGTGACACATGTCATGATTCACTGCCAGGTATGATGAAGCACGAGCTTCTTGAACAGGGCTGCTTCCACGGGCAGTGGGTTTATTCCAACGGGAGGGCCATGTTTCACTTCACCAAAGAGAGCTGAGTACATCCCCCTTTCCCCGTGGTACCGTGTGTGTTCTCTATCATCTTGTGATCAAATTGACTCATTTGATAGCATCAGAATTATATTAGTGTTTTATTTCTTTTGACTGCTTGTCTGCCTGAATCATGTCACAATATACTGTGCTGTCAAGTTCCTTCTAATAGATTTGGTTTTGATTGCATGAGTAGTCTGTCTAAAATCCTCTGCTGATGGAGCCTTTCACGTTTGTGGGTCTTAAACAAGTTAAAGTCTACTGGATGAGTTATAGGAAAATAGAAGTAATTGGACAAATGGAGATCCATCCAAATATACGTCTTTCTCCTGTCAGTTGCACCTGATGATGACCAACAAATTCTGAGTATTGAATCCAAGGAACGCTTTTCAATCTGTAAATCTTCAGTTTAATGGAGGGTAGCTCTTTGCTGAAGTATTATTCAATTGTAGTATTTTGATGTTTTCATACATGCTCATGGGTTTAAAAGAATAATAAATCACAGATTCTGTCATTTTCTTTTTCTTCTATTATCCTAAAAGGCTGTGCAACTACTTAATTGATTAAAAACAACTAAAATGCAGTAACAGAAATAGTTTGGAGGTAGAAATGGTCTCCCAACACTGTAAAAGCTCAACTGCCAGAATATCTTATTTCCCAAGGCAACCTCTTTAAGTTGCAGTTAACTACAAGTAAGATTTATGACAATGAGGAAAATAACTGAGCATTGCTTCCTTGAAATAGGGATGGTGCCAATCAATAGCAGCCTTTCAGGACCCAATGATAGGAATTTGAATTGATTTCCAAGGCTGTCTGCTGGATTCTAATCATGCAGCTCGGGAAGCCTGCTGGAGCTGAATGAAGCTCAGTTCAGAAGGAATCGTGTCTCCTGGAAAGGCAGATGAAATGATTGTCAATTAGATGACAAAAAGGGTAATGTCCCCCCTAGTGCAGCTGTGTTTCTTTTTAGTAAGGTTCTACCATCCCTCAGCAGAAGGATTATACTGGATTCTCCTTCAAAGATAGTTTCTCATACATTGCATAGCCTCAAGGTGATGTTAGTGTAGATGTCACTGAGGGAAGTGTGCTTGTTTTGATGAGCATCTCTTTTTCAAGGATCTAAAATACGATGTTGGTGGAGGGGAGAAATTTGACTCTCTGACAGATCTGGTGGAACATTACAAGAAGAACCCTATGGTAGAAACTTTGGGCACAGTGTTGCAACTCAAGCAGGTGAGTGAACTGAGAAGATGCCACTAAACTTGTTACCTTCATAATGTACTGAAATGCAGAGGTTTCCCTCTGTTCTGTGAGACATCATCTTGTTTCTTTTCTAACGCAAAAATGAAGAACTAAACTTCATGAAACCAGATGACAAAGTCAGTCATTTAAATGGGAACAATTTCTTACCTTCCTGTGAAGGGATAGTCTTGTGTGTCTGATGTATGCAGAACTTGTCTTGGTTTCATTGGGGTCCACAGGGACTGCAGGATGAGTTCAGAAATAAGATGACGTAATGGACTGAAGAACAACCATGAGACTGTCTAAAAGCAGTTGTTCCCTGCTCCCTTCCTCTCTACTCTCAACTGCCCTTCATTGAACTGTAATGTTCTGAGGTCCAGATAGATGCCTGCATCCCAGAATTGCCTATACAAAATGCACTTTGTGTAGGGGATTTGTGCTTTAACTGTCTTCTCCCAGTTGCCATTTATCACAGCTGTTTGTATCCCTCTCAGCCACTGAATACCACCCGTATTAACGCTGCAGAGATCGAGAGCAGAGTGCGAGAGCTAAGCAAGCTGGCAGAGACTACAGATAAAGTCAAGCAGGGCTTCTGGGAAGAATTTGAGGTACTTCACCATATTCCAAGTCTTATAATATTAAATCTTTATGCTATTCAAAGTTGTGTTTGTTACTGCCTTCCTGGCACTTCCTCATCTCCCCCCCATCCCTTCAGATCCCTGTTCGTGCTCCTTTCCTGTGTCAAGTACAGTGTGTGTTAAAATTTTACCAGTTCCACTTTTGTGGATTAAATATTTGCCTTTTTTGTCCTGATTCTGAGAGCTAACTGCGTTCGTCAATGCTGTTTGTTCCATGCCTTGCACAATCCCTCCTGAGTATCTTCCCCATCATGAGGGAGCCTTATGTATGACTATATCTGGCCCACCAGGAGAATTAGTCCTGAGCACAGGTTCATTCCTGTGTTCCTGTTCTTCATGTGGACAGGAGGAAGTCTGTAGGCTGGATTAATGTTTCTGGGGGGAAAGGACTAATTCTGAGCCTACTTTACTCTTGGTGACCCAGGTACCAGTACGGTAGCAGTGTCTATGCAGTTGGAATACGTTGGATGTATTATGTTGGGTGCATATGAAGGGAATTGCACTGTGCTTTCTGTTGCATGTCCCGGTGCAGAGGACATTTCTGTTTGCACTGTGTTCAGGAGGTTGGGTAACTGCTTTCAGGAAACTTCACTGTGATTTCTTGGTCAATATATGCTCTTGCCCTTGAGTTTGTGGCTTTTGGATAGCCATTTTGGGGGATCTTAAAACTCTTATGAGGTGGTAGCAAGCTCTGAGATGAAGCCACATTGATTATATGTGTTCCTTGGACTCCTGGACATTAACTTGTGTTTTGTTCTGGTGCTTCATTTCTGCCTGCAGCCAAAATTCCATTTCCCTCCCAGAAAGTCTCATTGCCTTTCCCTCTGTCTTATCTGTGTACCTCTTGTGTCTAATGTAGCTGTGCTGGCCCAGGTCTCCCCTTCTTTGAAGTCCTAATGATTTCAGGGAGCTACTTAGGTTTGAAAGAAAATATAGCTGAAATGGTTAGTCTCTTAAGTAGACCAAAGCTGAGAGCATCAGCTGTCATATTCCAAAGTACTTGAGTCTAGCCTGGGTCTCAACCCTCCTCTAACAACTAGAATCCCTTTACAGCTGCATTCATGTGATGGTCATAGCCAAAAGCTTAGCATTGTCTTAAATATAATGGGCTGGTTTATACCACATACACCTGAGAACAGCACCGTGGAGTCTGGAACTCCACCAGCAGATGGCAACAGGAACCTGGCAAGTCCTGATCTCTGTCGGAGAGGCTGCTTCTGCCTGGGGAATGCTATTCTGAGAAACTTCTTGAATAATGACAGATTTTCAAAGCAACCATTATTGAAGACACCCTCTTTCTGATCAGACATATTCATTAGCTGAATGCACTGTTCAGTCTGATCTGAGATTGTCAGGAGGAGAAACATAAACCCAGGAAAAGCAAAAGATTGCCAAGGAGGTAACACATTTCACTAGGAATGGGGATGGAATATAAGAAGGTAAGGTTGTGGCGGTGGGAAGATGATAGAATTGATTGAGGATTGAGCTTTCTCCTCTCTTCCCTGTGTCCAGTGTGGGGGGACAGTCCTTGAGCCAGGACTGTGGAATGGTCAGAATCCCCCCCTTGGAGGGGGAAGCAACCCAGCAGAGGCTGCTCGGGGCACTGCTGAGGACGTGGGGCTCTGTTTTACCCAGCAGCAGAGTGATGGATCCCCTGGGATCCTATGGGTTCTCACCTATGGCTTGTGAATATCCCCTGGAGGTAAACTGTCCTCAGCCTTTGAATTGCTTCTCTTGCAGAGTTCAACCCATGAACCATAAACCTATGTGGTTTAAACTGAACATACAAGTTAGCCAAGCAGAGGGTCTCTGTTGGCTTCCCTGGAGTCTCTAAGCACACCTTACTCTTACTCAGAGGGCACAGAAAGGAAAGGGTGCCCTGTTGACTTGTCCTTCTTGTCATTGGTGCTGCCTGACTCTGAATTCATGTTCGTGGTTGGTTTGGTTTTTGTTTTTCCTTGAGGGAAGCACTCTGGTGTGGTGCACTTAGGAATGGATTGTTGATTTGTCACAGTATGACAGGACTATTACTTGACATTTACAGCTTCTTTCCTGACCTCTGCTCTTTGCTGAATAAATTTGTCTTGTAATGGATTTATTGGTTGGTCCTTAGAAGGTGTTCTCCTGCCTTGTGACTTTCCTGAAGAACAGTGTTTGCCAGCAAGCCAGACATCTTACAGGGAAAGTAATGTAAGGAATTAAAGGTTTTATCCATGAAACATTCTACTTCTTTTTCCCTTCATTGCTGTTGCTGAGGGCAGCACTAAACCTTGCTCTTTCCCACTGTGTTTCTGGGGATGAAGCAATCTCTGGCAGTTTGTGTCATGCTTTCCTTCCCTTCAGGTAGGTGATAGCTGTCAGCCTTGGTGGCAGGAGGCAAGATCCAACGTTCAGGTCGTCTGTGGATCTCTGTCTGTGCTGTTTGAGTTGGCAGTCCAGATGGTACTTGTCTTCAGGCACACTTAAGTACCTCTTGTCCCTTGAACCACTAGACAGAAATGCTGACAGTCCTTGTGAGGTTTCTGCTTCTGAAAAATGGCTGTTTGGTGAGCTTAAAACTTGGATGATGGAGTGAAATCGAGGACTGTGTTTCATATTTGTTGTTGCATTGGGTACATCTCTTCATGGGCTTGTTAGAAGTTGCTGCTGCTCATGGATCTCTCCTCAGGGATGCTCGAAGCAATAACAATTAACTATATGAAGTGATGATGTGTTTGAAGCTGTCGTTTCCACACACTTCATTGTTTCCCTGTTTTAACCTGCAGGCAAGGTTCAGCTTTTGGTTCTTTCTGTCGGTGTTTCACTTGCCTGAGACTCAAAAGTGTAATATTAGGTCAGGGTTCTCTGTGATAATAGCACTTAAAAGACTTGCAGAGGGCAAGAGGAGAGCTTAGTGCAAAGTGTTGTTTCATCCATCACTAGTACGAGCAAGTAGTGCTTTATGGGGATATGTTTTCTGTCTTTTGCTCCACAGCTCTCCTATATTGCTTTTGCTCTTTGGTTTCCATGTCTTTAGGATGAGCCTAATTGTCCAAGGTCACTAAGTGCGGTGGTAACAACAGAAGCTGAAATAGAAATGAGCAAATATGCCTGATGTGCCCAAGCTTTAAAGTAAAAGCAATTTGTCTAAGAGTATTAAGGACAGTAACAACAAGGGGAGCAGCTTCCAAAGCCTGAGCGTTCCTTTTAGTCAAGCCAGTACTGCTTTGGGGATTAAAACTTGGAACAAAGACACAGATTCTGGTCCCTCCAGCTTCAATTACAAGTGGGGAGATTTGCTACTAAGCAGCATGGCTGTGAAGTGTGGAATTGCTGTTGTCCCTGTCATGTTGATTGTGAACCAGACACTGAGGAATTAGCTCCCTGCCAACAGGAGACATCCCCATGTGGGTTTATTGTGTCTGCACTAGGCTGATTTGTGGATAACCCTGTTTGTAGTTACCTGATGCTTACCCCTCCTTCCCCAATGGGGTAATATGAGAAAGTCTGCAGAGCTCTGTACTGGTTCAGTGAAATGACTTTGTATTGGTAGGAGAGGATAATGAGAGCAGTCAAAGTGGTACGTGGCTGTGGTGGTGGGCTGTACATAGCATTTTACCTGTCTCAAAACACTATAGCATCCCCATGTGGACTTGTGTTTTGGGGGAATAGACAAGAACATCTTCCTAATATTTTCCTTCTAACTGCTGAAGGACTCTTCACTGTGCTTGGTGTTTAAATACAGTTCATTGTGTTGATGTGCTTTGGGTTTTCTGTACGCTCCTTACTCCTCTTGGCTGTCTGCAGTGTGTCTGGCTGCAGCTGGTGAGGAGCTGCTCATGTGGTGTTGATGTAACACAGCTTTTGAAATCTCAGGGACTTGTTTTGGGGGCTTCCTAGCAGTGTTACTGCAGACTTGCTGTAGCTGAAGGAGATGAAGAAGGCTGCTAAGGCCTAAAGGAATCCAGCACCGATCGGTCAGGTAGAGAAGCACTGGATCACAAAGTGCCTTCCTCCTTTGGAATCTGGCCATATTTTGAATGCTTTAGGTTCTAAACTTTACTGTTACTAAGGCTAATGCCAGTTCAGTGGAAATGTTTTGCCTCCATACATGCCTGATTCAGCAAAAAGGAGAAATGCAGTGGTACTCCTAACTTTTATGCTTGGTGAGAAAGACCTAGAGGTAAATATGTTGGACCTGCTCTGTAGAATGCTGCTTGTGTTGTCTGTTCTATCTAGAATGTCTTTAAGATGGCTGCAGTATCATGAGGACTTGCTGGTTATAGTTTGATTGAAAGCAGCTTTGAATTCATAGGTGTTTGTAATTATTAGATGGAAAACAGCATCCTTGTCACTCTCACTCCTTGTTCCTTATACGCATTAGAAGCAATTGTGTACTAAGTCTGAAATGCAGTACCTCTCCCTCTTTCTCTGGCATTGTAAGTCTCATCCTTTTTGTGTGAAAGGATTGCTGTAACGATGCTGAAACAGTCCCTACTGTTGTTATTAAACCCAGTTATCTGTGCTGTTTTCCTTTAGACTCTGCAGCAGCAAGAATGCAAACTTCTCTATAGTCGGAAAGAAGGTCAGCGCCAGGAGAACAAAAACAAAAATAGATACAAAAACATTTTGCCCTGTAAGTATTGATTTCTTTGGTTCCCATGTAAGCCTGCTCTGCTTCTATGCTCTGTTTTCTTAGCTCATAAATACAGGGTTAATTAAGCACCACTGTGCTTTTTCTTCTCGTCAGTGATAATTCCCCCTCTGATGTTGTTGGTATCAGCCCATGCAGTTTGTGTTCAGACACTTGCACTTTGTAGATACTGGTACTTCCCAAATATTATTCTTATCTTCAGCTTTCAGTTAAAAGCATCACATCCCTAAACTGTTTCTCAGCTCACTGGAATGCTTAAATCTAAGAGGATTAATTTATGGTACAAAACTGCATGGTGCAAACCAGGGCCTTGACTTAGTGCTTGACTGTCCATGTACTTGTGAGTTACCAGGGGGCATGTACACCTATTTTGGACTGTTACGGCCACTTGTATTAACAAATGGCAAAGGAGGAAAGGTTGAATATTCCAGCCAGTCATGTACTGAGTTTGATAACTTAATAGCCTGTCTGTGGGATATTTAAAAATAGCTGTGTGTTCACAGCTGTAGGATGTAAGTTCTTAATGTTCACATATATTCTTCCAGTTGATCATACCAGAGTTGTTCTACATGATGGTGATCCAAATGAGCCTGTTTCAGACTATATCAATGCTAATATTATTATGGTAAGTATAATCCTACCTACAGGAGCCTTGTTGGCACAGCCCTTGTCTGCTCTTTAATATGCTCACCTAAATCCAAGTTAGTTTTGTAACCATTTGTTAAATGATTCCTTTCCTTTAGCCTGAGTTTGAAACCAAGTGCAACAACTCGAAGCCAAAAAAAAGCTACATTGCTACTCAAGGTTGCCTGCAGAATACAGTGAATGACTTCTGGAGGATGGTGTTCCAGGAGAATTCTCGAGTTATTGTTATGACAACAAAAGAAGTTGAAAGAGGAAAGGTAAAAACTGACTCTCAAACTGGCCTTGGGAAAAGTCATGACATTTGAACACAATAAGGACTAAACTGTCCTGGTTATAGTGATGTATTGCTGAAACCTGGTGTGCTAGGGAAGTGCTGAGCATCCTTTTTATTGGTGCCTGTGGGAATTGAGGGTATGCTCCTAGCAGATCATCAGGCCTCCCTTTTGTAAGGGCTGACTGATTAAATTTTAGCTTTGTATATTTTAAAATCATTCAGGGAAGTGTCTGTGGTTTTCTACAAACCATGTTGCTGCTCTTCCCCTTGGAAGAAGAGCAATAAATTACAGTGGTGGTTTAGAAGAGTTAACTTGAATAAACCTTATGTAGTTCTATTTAATAGCCCACGGGTGGCCTGTGCTCCTCTGCAGCTTCTCCATGCTTCTTTCCAAGTTTAGCAAAGCCAGTTGTCTGGGCTTTGCAGACATTTTGGTGTCTGATTATGTGATCAGTGCTGCATGCATTGATTTGGTTTTCTTTTACTCTTTTTTGATTTCTTGATGCTTATTTCACTTCTTCAAGAATTGCAAATAAGAGCCCTGATATAAAACAAAAGCTTTTTTATCTGGAGCCAAGATGCTTTCAGACCTGCAGGAAGGGGACAAACCTCTGCATCAGAGATGACTTCAAGAGCACATTGCCTAAGGAAGTGAGGAACCATGAAAGGTCTCAGATCTGCAGAGAGTTCTAAATATGCTTTAAAATGCACTGTAGGAGCAGCAGATACTTACAAATTAAAATGGTGGTGTTCTGGACGTAGTCCATAGAGCCAATAATACACACATCCCTCCATCAGGCTAAAGCTTATTTTAACACTGTGTGTTGCTGTTCAGACTTGCTACACCAACTGCTCTTGTGTTCAGAGGTCTGTATTGAGACTGGAAGTTATGCTGGCATACGCCAAGATCAGCGTCTTTTAGCTTCTACCCTTTTGGAGATGACAGGAAAAGGAGGGCAAAAGTAACAGAAGAGCATCTTGTTGCCTAAGTAGGCTGGAAAGCATGTGTTCAATCATCTCTTGCTCTGTCTTGTGTTGGCAGAAAGAACTTGTTGCCATGTTTTCTCATCAATATGCAGTAGTAGCTGCAAATACGAAATGTTTCTCTGTAGTACTCGGTGTTTGGTCTGCATTTGCTGGAAGCTGCATCTATGTACATACAATAATACCTGATTTGATCCCCTGTGGACTTGTATTGCATTCACAGGCTAACAGGAGTTGCTCTTTCCTGAGCTGTCACAGGAACCAAATCAAAGTAGCAATAGGTGAATCCATTCCTTGGTGGATAGAATCTATCCCTGTCCAAAGATAATCTTGAGAGAGGCATAGCACACCAAAAGTTCTACATTTCAGAAGCTACAGACACATGAGGCTTCAGCCTCCTGCCACAGAGAGCAAGTCTTTGTTGCTTTGGTGATTGGTAATAGAATTAGAGAGCTATGTTATCTCTTTCTGCTCTAAGTGATGGAAAAGCAAGCATCCAAGTTTCATTTCTGCTAAGAAAATGGCTTATATCTTTGACTTGAATTTATTTCACAGCCTCTTGGCTTTGGATTGTAGACTAGCCTGTAAAACTACAGCATTGCATTGGAAACTCAGTAGTTGAAACCTGTAGTTGGGTGGAGATACAAATAACAGTGTTTTAATCTCCAGGCTTTGAAACTGTCAAGGCAAAGCAGGTATTTAAGATGATAAGAAAAGCTCTAAATGGAGGCATTGCCTGTACCTGTTTGTCTGAAATCATCTGGTGTTTGTTTGTGGGGAAGAGAAATGTCCACCTAAAATATACCTTGTCAGCTAGCTGTCCGGATGGTGCTAGGATTTGTCCTCTCTGCATTCAGAAGTGAAAGCTTCTGGAATGTTCTTTGTTGTCCAGTTTATGAACCAGCCCTCTTCTTACCAATTCCTTCTTTAATCTTGCAGAGTAAGTGCGTCAAGTACTGGCCTGATGAATATTCCCTAAAGGAGTACGGAGTTATGCGTGTCAGGAATGTGAAGGAGAGTGCAGCACACGATTACACACTAAGAGAACTTAAGCTTTCTAAAGTTGGGCAAGTAAGTACGTTAGTAACTCTGTCCTGTGAGCTGAGCTTGAAGAGCACCAGAAAAATTGCAGAAACAGACTGTTTCTTTGGAATCAATAAAAGCACTAAGAGATTAATGAATTGACCCCTGTCTTTCTTTGAAGCTCCAGGTTTAGTTCTCTCTCTTTGTCCTTGGGATAATTGAAGATTCTTAAACCTAAGCACTTCTTGGCAGAAGATGCATGGCTGCAGAGCTCTGAGGAAATCTGGAGAGAGACACAATGCTTTAAAGTAGTTGCATTTAAGTCTAGCTAAACATCTGCTCCCTGTCATGGAGGTGGTTGTGCTAGAAGAAAATGATTCTGTGTGGGTCCAGTATGTAGAAAGAAGACTTAAGGAATACAAAAGATGAGGAAGGAGACAGTTAACTAGTGTGGAAATAGCACTTCCTTGTTAAGGAACAGTTTGGTTCAGGGTGCAAAGCAAATTGTATAGGAAGAAAATTAGCAGGATGTATTAGATTGGAGTGTCCATGGGATGGAGCTGAGTGTGGAGAAGTACATAAGGTTGGTGTCACTAGGTATGAATGAGGAGTATGACAGATGAAGGTCCCTCACTGTTGGTCACCCTCAGGCAGACCTTTATCATGGCTTTCAAAGGTGAAGATGGAAATGTTCTTGGAAACAGCTGCGTGAGAAAGAGGGAGCTGAGGAAGCAGGTGATGTGATTGACTTGTCAGGCCAGGAAGAACTCTGGCTTGTTCCCTCCTTTAAGACAGTTGTGATGCTGTGGATACTGAGCAGCAGGTTAGATATGCCACCATCTGATCTGACTCAGCTTTGCCACAGAAATGCTTTTAGCTGGATTTTGATGTGAAGGGTTTTGTTTTCACGTGTTGGCATCTTCCTTCCAGGGGAACACAGAGAGAACAGTCTGGCAATATCACTTCAGGACTTGGCCTGATCATGGAGTCCCAAGTGACCCTGGTGGTGTACTAGACTTTCTAGAGGAGGTGCACCATAAGCAGGAGAGCATTTCTGATGCAGGACCAGTTGTGGTCCACTGCAGGTATGGTGATGCACTGTGCCTCTCCTGCTACTACTCTCTACTTTGTGGAGTTGGATCCTCTTTTTTTCCCCTCTTTTTCTATTCTTTCTGCTTTCTGTTTTGTAAAACACAAAGTCTGTATGAATAAGGATTTCTGATCTTGTATGAGAAGGTGGTTCCACTCTTGGCTCCATGCATTTCGGGTGCAGGATTGTGGAAATATTCTAGTATCCCATCCCACCTCCTGTGAGTGCTTTCTCCTCAGTCTTGGCTTATAAATTAAATACTTCTTACAAGGCAAGGAAATGTTAGATCTGACCCTGTAGGTTTTTTCTGATTCAAGTATGTTAATAAAGACTGAGGTACGGAAGTGCTCTCATGACTTCTGTCTCTTCCACGTCAAGTTGCTTAGGTCTCTAGTTACTTTTAGCTCTGTTGCTTAGTTTGATTCTGGCTATAATTTGGAAGTATAATGTCTGTTAGTATTAGCCTCTGAGCTGGACTGGTGTTTTGTTGTCTGTTGAGAAAGAGCAAAACAGTTAACTTCTTTTCTTCCTTTTTCCAGTGCTGGGATTGGGCGAACAGGAACGTTCATTGTGATTGATATTCTTATTGACATAATCAGAGAGAAAGGTAGGTTCTGCTGGAAGATGAGACCAATCTCCCCTCCAGAGACAAAGTTTGTCTTACTTTGCTTAACCTTCTGATGATTCTTCCTAGGTGTGGACTGTGATATTGATGTTCCAAAGACCATTCAGATGGTGAGATCACAGCGGTCAGGAATGGTTCAGACAGAAGCACAGTACAGGTTTATTTACATGGCAGTACAGCACTACATTGAAACGCTACAGCGCAGAATCGAGGAGGAGCAGGTACATTTGTCCTGAGTCTAAAACATTCCATAGGAACATGTTAGCATTTGAGCAGGGAGCAGAGTTGCTCATTTGCTGCCTGTGACTTTTGGAGGCATGACTGCTGTCTATGGGTAACCAATGCATGGTGACAAGGCTGGGTCTGTAACCTGTTAACCATGTTCAGAAAACTTAACCTGTATTTCAATTCATTATGCTTAAGAATTACCTAAACTAGTAAGTGGAATTAGAAAACCATATCATGAAACCAGTGTGTTTGACCACTGGCAGAGAAAGAAAATTGGGACCTTCCATGAAAATGCTAGCATGTGTGGGATCCTGTCCTCCATTCCCTGTACTCCAGCTCTCAAATTCCCTTAATGTTATCTAGTTTTCTATGCAAGAACAAAAGATAAGGCTCTGTTACTCAGTACAGAGCCTTGTGTTCTGTTGTGTTTTAAAGAGATTTTGACTATGTATTTCTAAAGGATGATAATCAAATTCAGCTGCTAGACACTCTAATACCAATTTCAAAGTCTTAAAGGACATGTATTTTAGGAAGGGGTAAGTATATTGGACTGAAATATTAAAGAATGAATGTGGTGATCTTGCAGCAGTACAGTGTCCAACAAAAAGCAGAGGAGTCATTTGGTGTGGTAAGGTGAGAAAAGCTTTGGAATATGTGGTGACAGCCCCAAGACCTTTGGGTCACTCTTCCTGTTTTAGGTACGTCACTGCACTCAAATCCTACAGTCTTACAGAGGTTACTTCATTTTGTAATAAACCCCTGGCATTCTGCTCGCTGTTGCTTTTCATTCTCTGGTCATCTGGGACTTTTATCTTTGTTTCACAATTTCAGTGTCTTTCCTTCTGCAGCTGGTGTGCTGCTTGGGAGATAAAGACACACAACTGATGAGGCAGATGTGGGGAGCTGCATGGTTAGCACAGTGCCGGATGTGAGATACAATCCCTCTTTAGAGTTGGAGTGTGCCAGCTCAGGTTTGGCACTCTCCAGGAGAAGCCATTCTCTTGTGTGGCTTCTGCCTGCTTTGGAGTGTGGCAGAGCTGATTTGATATTTGCCTATGTGATGTGGATGCTCTGTTCAGCAGAGAGGATAGAGGCTTTATTCCTCTCCTCAGGACAGCTGTTGTGTGCTCTGATGGTGATTAGACACAAAGTGAAGAACAAGTAATCCCTCAGGTGTACTTTTTTTCCTGCCTTTGTTGTCTCATTTTGCTCTAAGGAGCTGCCTCATATCTGTGTATAATTATGCAAGTATCCTCAGCTTGTTGAATAGGGTCTCTTTCTGCTGCTGCCATTTGCAGAGTAGATCTGGAACTCTCTCTTGATCATTGTAATAGGTTTTGAGTAGTATTTTGATATTAAGTGGAGCACTGTATTTCTCCTGTAGTGATGAGACTCAGTTGTTTCATCCTCTATTCCATTACTAGCTCAGAAGGCACAGGTATAAAAAGAAACTGGAAGTGGACCATTGCTTTACTTCAGGAGGTCTTGACCTATAGCTAGGGCTAGTGGCAGCTGTAGGGATAAAACAGTATAGAACTTCTCAGACAAAAGCAAAGCTTTGTGGTCACTATAGGAGCTAATGTCCTGAAAAAAGCCTGGTGAACTGGGGATGCTCCAAGGCATGCTTTGATAGAGCAGAAAAAGCCCTGGCTGAGTGGTAGAATGCTTGAATTTCATCCCAGTAAGATAGTTTGGGAATGAAACACTGTGTTTAGAGAAACTTTAACTTCTGGAACCTTCTTCTCTATGCTTGCTTTAATTGCAGTTGCAAACAGTGGAAGTTGGGGATAAAAACTGGTGAAGTGATTAGGACCTTTATAGGAAACCATATGAGGTCATGTACTGTCTGCTCTTCTGTCTGGATGAACACAAGCCAGCTCTGATAAGGACTTAGATGGTCACATTAGCTAGCCCATTGCCATGCAGGACTTACAACCAGCTGGACTGAAGAAGTGGGTTTGTGAGCAGCTGCATCTGTTCACAGAGATCTGCCTGCTTCTTGTTTGTATTCAGGAGAAAAATGTCCCTCTTCTGCAAGCATTCCTTCCTGCTTTGCCATGCTGAGAGCATCAGGATTTCACACTTAGGTGGTGTGTTAAATGTTGCCTGTCTTCTTGCAAGTGAGAAAGAAAAGCAAAGTGAATTTGGTTTATTTATGATCTTTTTCCCCCCTGGAGAAACGTTATATTCTCTTGCATCTCAGAAACAAGTAGTTCTTACCACATTGCGGTGGTTCTGAGTTAGAAAGGATCATTACAGGTGAATTAAGCAGAAGGAAGAAAAGCCAGATATCTACTTTTTCTTGGCTTGTTTTATCTGTTTAGATCAGCTTAAGTAATAGACCCAGATAGATCCTTTTAATTGCTTTTCCTGTACAATACAGCTGTAACTTGCTGTTCAGCAGTTTAGTGTGATGGATGGCAATCAAGCCCTAGTTTTGGGCTCCAGAATATTGGGGTTTGGTATGCCATAACATTGGAATGCAGCAGAGTTTGAACCTTTCCATTTGCTTTAATCTTATTTTTTAGCATTAACCTTCCAGGCAATTGATCTGTCCTGGCAGTAGATAGAAAAGTGATTTGTCAGGAGTAAGCAGGAGCCTGAGAGGGGGGATGTTCAGTAAAAGAACAGAACAAGTTGAGCAAGTTTTGAGCAATCTCAGAAGGATGCCTTGGAAAAACATCAACCTACATTGCTGCACAGAGCATTAGTGAAGCTGAGCAGCCAGAACTCCCCAGAGGCTCTGACAACCTCTGCTGTGAGGTTGATCCAGGCCAGTTATTTAGTACTTGTTCAAGCATTTAAAAGCCAAACCAACCCCCCCAAACAACAAACTCCACAAGAAAACCCCTCAAACCCAGTACCCTGTAAAACTTTAAAGTGAGGTTTTAATTTCTATGCAGGTTTCAATATCTGCATGTGCTGTGGATGTTCATCTTGAAAAGGAAGAAGCCATATCACCTTCCTTTCCTAATGTAGCTTTGCTTGCTGGAGCCTCCAGTATCTTTAGCTGCATGCCAGCGCAATTGGCTGCAGCTTGGAACATATGCTGCAGAATACAAATAACAGCTTGGGTTCTTTTTATATCAAACCTAATGGGCGAAGATGTTATTTTATTAGAGATCTTGCAAACAATGTTGTTACTCATTTGGACACATCTCCAAGCTGGAAATAAGGTCAGTGGGAAGCCCACTGGCTGGTACTGTCTATTAAAGAATGAAGTGTGGTTTCTTCTGCCAAGTAAGATGAAGATTGCATACCAGTTCATAGAGTTGGTGTAAACTGCTGGAGATGGTGGAAAGGGGAATAGTGAACAGTGAGGCTTTTCAGGTCTTGTAACTGATAGCTAAATCCAGCCTTTATGTCTTACCCATTTGTGTATGTTATCTACAGAACTGAGCTCTCCCGTCTTCATAGGCAAACCTTTCTTCTAAACCCATGCATGTTTAGTTACACATGTAATTTCTGCACTGCTTTCATGACTGTTTCCTATCAGTAACCCAAAACCTGCCTTTTTGTTGTGTTTTGCTTCACAGAAGAGTAAGAGAAAAGGTCATGAATACACAAACATTAAATATTCTTTATCGGACCAGACAAGTGGGGATCAGAGCCCTCTTCTACCCTGTACCCCAACCCCAGCGTGTCCAGAGTAAGTTCACTTCTCTTGTTAGTACAGTTCAAAGCTTAGGCACTAATCATCTGGGACTTCAAATGTGAATGAGTTATCACAGAATCTGCCCTAGACAGTTGCCCTGTGCTTTGCTCTTAAATTGAGCAAGCCAAATTGTCACTGCATTAAATTGTGTGTATAAATATGGTTTTCTGACACTAGATCCTTTGGACTGTAAATACTTATTTTGTTTCAGAATGAGAGAAGATAGTGCTAGAGTATATGAAAATGTGGGGCTGATGCAACAGCAGAAGAGTTTCAGATGAGAAGATGTACAGAGACTTCCATGCAAAGGCAGGTATGGATGGATGTTCAGGAGTGAGTGGAATCCAGCCTGGGCTTGTGGTGTTTGGAGAAAGTGCACCCAAAATCAAACTATGAGAAGAACTATAGAAAGGACTTTCTAATTCCCAAAATGCATGTAATCCAATGGGCCATTTAAATTCCAGAAGCTCGTTTTAATTGAGTTGCATCTATGTCTACCCTTTCAAAACAATGTGGAATTTGGCTTCTGTCCTTGTGTCCTGGCTCACCAGTGAAATGAGTTGAAAGTCTTTATTGTTCAGGAGACTGGAGTTGTGCACGCTGGCAAAGGATGAGTAGCAACTCCAGTCTGAAGTTTCCATGTCTTTTAAAAGTGATCTGCTTGATGGTAAAGATTTGTGTGTGTTTAAGGAGATCCAGAGAACACTTCATCTCATGCTCAGCCTCATAAAAGATGTGATGAGCAGTTACTGCTGTGCCTGTGTGGTGTGAGCAGTTGATGTAGTATTGTTGTCATACTAGTGAAAATTAAATCCTTTTGCTGGGAGAGAAATCTGCAGATTCTCTTTATTACACATTAAATATCTGTTATAATTTGGTTCTTGCAATTAGACAATGGAATATTATGTGTAGGTTGTTAGCTAATAAGTTTATCTGATACTTCAGTTAATGGGCTGTGAATACAGCGAAGGAAAACCTTGAAATTTAAAGTGGCTTTAGTAATTAATTTCATTTAGATTCTAATCTAAAGCCTTTTATCATCTTTCCCCTGTGTTTTTAAAGCCCTATTTTCCCTTTTCCATTCGGTTACTGTGAGTGTGATTCACCCATTTAGTCCAGGGACCTTCTCCAAGTTTATACACAGCCTCATCTTCTACTGCCAGAGTATCACACACTTCTTAAGCACAGTTTGAGACTTTCAGTTGAGTTTAAGGCTGTCTTGAGCACTTCTATATCTTGTCAAACTAGGAAATACCTGCTGGTTTCTTTCCCTAAATAATCTTTTTCTTTTCTTCTGCCTTCCTTTCCCAGAAATGAATATGTTTTTTAAAAAGGTCAAGAAAGAGACGGAAGAAGCTTCACATGAGCGGTGAACTCTGAGGGCTTGGTACCTTTTTATTTACGGTTTTAATCCTTCAGCAGCAGGCAAAACTTCAGACCATCTAAAGATTGTTGATCTCTCTTCTCTCCAATACCCGATTTACAATTGCTCGTTTTCCAAATAAAAGGAAATCCTTCTACAATGTAGACGCCTACTTTGTAGAGTCAGTTTTGAATCCCACAGACTGTTGGACTGTCATCCATTTGTTTTTTAGTGTCTTTGTTTCACTGTATGGCTGTTAGTTGGGTTTTTTCCTTATTTGAGCAGTTGTGGGATGTATTTTGATTTCTCTTTTTTGGGGGGTGGGGTGGTGGGAGAGCAATGATATGGATGAATCCGTTACAATAATGTAAAATACTGATGGGAACAATACTTGATTGTTTGAAAACAGTGGATCACCAGCATGACTAGAATCAGCTACATGGTAAAATTAGTCCTAATACATTTCAAACTCAGACTGAGTTTCATAGGAGTGAGCAGTTACTGATATGAAGGTGCTTTTTGTGATGACTGATGGCTTCGATTATGACTTGGCTGAGTGGCTGGATGGGCTGGTTTTGAGTAATCATGCAAGGTAGCCTTTACATCAAACAAGATTTCTTTTCCATGATCTCTATCCAAAATAGACATTGACTGTGTCTCTCAAAAGACACCATGGCCTGGCAGTTTGGGAGGACACTGTCTGTGTTCATTTGTGTTCATCTGTTAAGCAAGAGATTGAACTCGTAGAGTTAAGGTATTGCATGTTGACGCCTTCACAGCATATTTAAAACAGTGAAACAAGTAACCTACTGTGCAGGCTGTTACCTTAGTGTGAGGTAACCCTCTTCCCCTTCTTCTGGGGAGGTGGAAGCTCTTGAGCCTTCTGGTTTTTAGTAAGGCCTTATGCTTGTTTGAATGGCTCAATGAAAGCTGTGGTGGGGGAAGTAATGTGTGGAAGCAAGGGACCCACTGAAATTGCCTTAGTTGGAAAGGGCAGCCCGGGCAGCAGGGCCAGCAGGCTTGTTCTGGATCCTTCCATCAGGCAGGAGTTGGTTACTGCTCTACCTGAAGTGCCTTTCAGAGCTGCATTGACTTTGCTGTCCCTATTCGGCTAAAACTCACGCGCATCTGAAACCACTTCTGATTGTTGTCAGTGAGGCACAGTCCTCTTCTAGAGCCTCTAGAACCAAGAACTGCTGTTAAGCTGCCATTTAATTGGGTTCCTTTGTTTGCTCTGTCCAATTATCTGGACCAGAAGCTCCCCTCAAAGCCATGAGCAGCCACGGGTGTGCGTTAATGGCAGGATCGGTCCCTGGGAGCAGGTACCGGTGATGTCTTCCCAGCACCTTTTCCCCATGTTTCTGGGGAAGTTCTGTGACTTAAGTGGTGTTAAGCAATTATTGCCATTTTCATACAGCAGATGCAGATGGTGAGCACTGCATTCAGCTGCTGTGTGCAGGGCCAATGGAACTGCGTGATTGGCCTTACTAATGAACTGATGCTGAAGCCTGGAATGTAATTAATGCAGCTTTGTGGAAGGTGAAGTGGGAGATTACATTGCCTGATCCTGAGAGTGCTTTGCAAAATCAAATATTGGAACACTTTGTTTGAACTGAATGAAGGTGCTTCTTTAACGTTAAGCAGAATTTTGTTACTTTGCCTATTGTCCTTTTTGTCTTTGAGGCTTTGGGTTTTCTTTGGAACTCCTGTCACCAGCCTACCATAATATGTGTTTTAATGCCATAGCCTTATACTCTAGCCGTAAATACTTGAGCCCTTGCTAGATCTACAATTTCCAGTCATGATGAGAGAGAAATCTATTCATTAGGCAGTGAGATGCCTATTCTACATCACCTGCTTCCTCTTGTGTCCCTCAGCATCCTCCTGCTGAACAGGGATCAGTTGTAAGTGTTGGTATTTGTATAGAGCAATTGACAGCAATTAAATATTTGTATAAAACTTGGTGCAGTTAGACAAATGCTGCCCTTCATATGTTACAGCAAGGTGGAACGTGTTCATGTTTGGAGGTGTTGTGCACCAAACTGAAGAGTCAGGGGGAAAGTCAAGAGAAACGAGAGAAGGATCCCGAATGAATCTGAACTCTGTTATGAACTCAGTTAATGTGATGTGTCTTAAAAGATTGACCTGTAGAAGCAGCAATCACTTATCTGGCCAACATAAAGTTGCCTCTAAAAACCTCATTTTAGCTGTTTAGGACCTGCCTCTGTAGGATTTTTGTTGTTTTCTTCTTTCTTTTCTTGGAACCAGGGAATTCTTACTGCAGAATGTGTATTAATCCTGGGGAGCATATGGTGGGAGAATGTCAATGAGGAGGGAACAGAATCTGAGAGACTGTAAATAACTTCTCCTCTCCTAACTGGTGTGTTGGGCCCTGCTGAATACCAAAGGGGAGACCTTGCAAAACAGAATCTTTCATGCACCAGCAGGAGAGGGGTGATTCTTCAAGCATTTTTGTAAATTAAACAGTGGTTGGGGTTTATGGCAGATGAAGCAAGAGAGAGCGATGTCCTTTGGTTCAGGAGGGATGAGCGAATGGGGGTTTCATGTGTTTCTGGTGAGTTTTTAGAGAATACATTTTTAAGCATTGATTTCAAGCTTTTGCTGTGTCAGTGGAAAAGGGAAGCAGTTCTGAAGTGTTCTGCTGCAGACTTTATACCACAAGGGAAACTTTAACCCAACTCCTACGGCACAATAATTTATGCCAGCGTGAATTTGCTGCAGACTTCATTTACTGAATGTTTTATAGCATACACTTTAATTTCAGCTAACTGTTGTTAGGACTGATTGGTTCTCCTATTAATCCTGACCAAACTCGACTTTTTCCTCTGTGTTTGAAACACGATTAACTCGGATACAGCTAACGAAGTTATAAAACCTGTCTCCTTTTCTGTTGTAGGGATGAGAGCAAAATCACAGCTGGTACTAGGATGTGTTGTCAGGTTTTGATTTTTCTACCCATAACTTCATTATTTCAAATTAATTTTTTAATTTCTCCCTGTCAAATAGTGAAACCTAATGAGTAATTTCCAGCCTCTTTATTTATGACATTATTGTGATTTTTGTTTTTATTACAGTACTAAAGACTAATGAAAAAGGATCCTCTTATTAGGTGGAGTAGACCTTGCATTTATTTTTTTTCCTGCAATGTATGAAGTATTGTACCAGAGTATTAAATGAAATGTAATATTTTATTGAGAAAATTTCTATCCTTTAAAAGGAATACATTTAGGATGTCATCAATTTGATGTGAATCATGTAAATGTTGACAATGCGCTGTTTATGATACATCTAGTGTTTCAAAGGACTCACTTATTGCCTTTTGCCCACGTACATTCTG
>JANHGB010053084.1:25160-37304 GCA_026283785.1 Coracopsis vasa
ATTCTGTAGACCATTTGCAATTGTCAAAATGTGACATTAAAATAATAGTTCCTGTATAGAAATATTGGTGGTTGTCCATTGTTTTCTGTGCTGGTATTTATGGGTCTTGGCTCAGCTGCTCTGCATTGTGATTTTTATTGCCGCGAAGCTCTCTTATCAGAAATAAAAGCATATCTGTAAACTTCAGAGCTACCAAAAAAAAGGGGAAAAAAAAGGATTAAAAAAGAAATAAAATGGTTTTCTTAAGATGGTTTGTCATTACTGTGTTCTCCAGCTCGCACTCGGAGGAGGTGGTGTTGAATCTCATCTTCCACTCCAGAGCAGAGTGTTTCCGTGCTGTTCTGCAGAGCCCCCCGCGGGATGCGATGCTGTTGGAGAGAGCAGCTGTCCTTCCTGAGAGCCAGTGGAGCAAAACTCCTATTCCATAGGATGTACAGGAGCTTTTATCTCTGTGTTGCTACCATCTGCTGCCAGCTGGCTGCCCGGTGGGAGGTTCTCTGTCCTGTCCAGGTACTGCTTCTCCCTCGGTGGCCCTTGGCCTGGGAGCCCTGTGCCTGTGCTCCTGCAGTGCCCAGGTGTCCCGGCTGCCTCTGCTTTCTCTTCCCTGCTCCACCTTCAGATAATTGACCTTCATCCTTTCCTTCCTGGTTTTCCAACTTGGTGTGGAACATGCTCAAAACTGGCTTGGGGAGAATTAGCCCCCTTTTTTTGCTATTAGTGTATGTATAATCAGTCATTTTTAACTGGGGGCAAGGAAGGACAATCGTGTTCTGTCTCCACATCACGCTTAGCTGCAACCCACTCTTCTGGAGTGAGGGGGAAAGAAGCTGTTGCTTCTGCTGCTCCTTCCTTCCAGATCTTTCATCTCTTGCACCATTTGTCTTTGGGGCCCTGCTATTTCCTGAGATCCTCTTATGCCAGCACCACACAGTGACTCAGAAGTGGGCCTGTTGCTTTGAAAGGAGCTGTATTGCACCCCAGGCTCCTTTCTGCCAGCTGCTGCTACCATTCTTCAAAAGCTATCAAAATCTCTGGCTCTCTGCAGCATTTGGAACTAGACACTTCCAAAAATGTGATGTCCTACCTGTTCTGTAGCCTGGAGCAGCAGACTGAACATGCGCCCATTTGTTTTGCATTATCAGTCTGATTTTTGGTCTACCAATACTGCTTTTTCTTCCTTAAAACCATTGGGAATGTTCCCATTAGACACATCATCACTGTTACCGCTTCCCAGAGATGAGCCAGCCTGAGTGGCCTCACTGAAACATGAAGGGGTTTCAGTTCAAGGAAAGGTTTCTCTAAGCATTAGCTCCTTCTTGATGCTGTTTGGACCTGAGCTGTAAAAGTGCACCCGAGCCACCCGGGACCACGCGAGGGGATAAATGCTGTTGGTTGTAACACAGCTACCGGCTGAACGCAGAGCAAATACCAGCTGAATGTGTAGTAAAACAAGCTTAATCTCAAGGCGATGGCAAAACACAGAGATAATCTCCTGAAATGCCAGCAAGGAGGCAAAGCCCCGTGGTTGAGGGCTCTGCGGCTCCACATCCGAGCTGAATCCCAATGAGGACAGTAGCTGTGTGTAGAGCAGCTCGGGGTTAAGGCGATTACCCTGCAGAGTATGATCTTCCTGTTTATGAATGCGGTAGCAGCCTGTGTGTAACACTGGTTTTATGATCCATTCCAGGGCTGGGAAGGAGGGACTGGTCCAAACCAAGACCTTTGACAAAGATTAAAGTGAGGTGGTGACACCTACAGCCCCTCCTGCTTCCTCCCAGGCTGCTGTGGAGTGTGTCTGCTTGCCCTGTGTAGGTATGATCAGGGTTTGTTCTCAGTGCCCATACAAACCTGGATGATCTGATGTTGCTCAAGGACAGGTTTGTTATCTCCAGAACACCTTAAACCTTGCCTGGCTTTCTTCAGGATGAGCTCCTGTGGAGTCTGAATGCCTCCTGTTGCACTGGAAGGTGTGTACCTGGTAGGGCTCTTCTGATCCTGGAGCAAGAAGAGCTGAATAGGTCAGGAAAAACGGAATCATTTCCATGTTCAGGGTAGCAATTCCTGTGTTGTGTCCCTGTGTATTACACCTGGTTGTGCTTTTTGAGCCTTCCCATGCTCATCCTTTCCCTTGGGATCACCCTTGAGCCCATTGCTTGGTGCTTGTGCTTCAATCCTCTGAACTTCCTTTGCCTTGAACTGAGGGCCAGAGGCTCAAATGTGCATCTATTCCCCCCACACACACCTTTTTCTTTTGTGATGGTTGAGAAAGATACCTTCAAAGGATTCTAAATATGCTGATTCCTTCCCGTTTTCCCCATGGACTAAAGCAGCAAAACAATTCATAGATCAAAACGCTTGATTTAAGAACCCGGCTCTTCCAACAAATGCCTCCGAGTGTCGGAGGAGCTGCTGCATTTTCAGTGTGCATCATCTTGACAGCTCCCTGGTTTTCTTGCCTATTTGCAGGTTTGCTCCCGATGGAAGGAAGATCTTTGGATTCTGATGCCGACGCTTTTCTCAGGTTTCTTATTTATGTCACTTAGATGTGAAAAGGGAGGGGGAGGAACTCCCCGGTCTCTTGTGCTGGGAGATGCTGTGGTTCCTTCTGGTCTCTTTATTTTACAGTCTTATGTCTGAGCTTGGTTTATGGTTGTTGTGCCTGGCCCCAATCTTTAATGTTATAGATCTGTGGAAGTCCTTTGTATATTTACAGCCGTGAGCGATCACTAAAGGGGTATAAAGTGCTGCGTGAGAAACAGCAGAGAGAAAGAGCGTGTAAGTGGTGCCTTTCTCAAGCTGCTTGGTCTCACTTTATCTTGTGCATTGAAGGGGTTGTGTTTGTAGAGCGGGTGAGTGTCCTTCAGAAGGAGGGGAATGGCTCTGTCCTTCCTGTTGTGGGTGTGCAGAGCAGGGCCAAGGCTGACGAGTCAACATCGATCGCGCTCGCTGCTTCAGATAAGTCTGACCTCAGCTCCTGCCCGACTGCAGCAGTCCTGGTTTGCTCTGTGTGTATTTGGCCACCCTGGTCTTCCCATGGGATTGGTGTCCCTTGGGAGCCTGTGCTTTGGGTACAGCCCTGCAAATGGACACGCTGCTGGCATCCTTTGACAGCAGCTGATTGTGCTTGTAGCCCTGTCCTGATGTAGAGCAGCTGAAAGCTGCTGTAATTGGGGTATTTTGGGGTAGGTTTTTGTGTAACAGCAAACAGCCCTGGGACCTCTGAGACCTGCAGGCTCTGTGCTCCCCAACAGAAGTGACCCGGGTTGTGTTATCACCCATCTCAGCTGCAGTAGTCAGTGTGTTGTCTCAGTGTGTGACCCGCTGCCCTTCCTTCGGTCTCCTGGACCCTTGTTCATCACAGATGCTTGCTGTGACTTGCATTATTGTAATTAATGGCCTTTGTGCACGCTGCAGTCAATTCACATTCCTCATGGCTCATGAGCTCAGGGAAATGCAGCACTTCCAGAGCATCGACACTGGATCGCTTCATGCTGCTGTCCCTCCTGGTGTCCTGTGCTAACCCCTGGGTAGCCTTCAGCCTCAGAGGCTGCTGCTGGGATAAAGAAAGAGATTTACCTAAACACTGTGTGAAATCTGAAATCAGTCTCTTAAGGGTTCTCCCATAAGGAGCTGTCTGGAAGTTAACCATAGCAGCTCGTAATTGTACAACTCATTAGTGCTGTGCTCATTTCCAGGCCTAGATCTGCATTGTAATATCAGCATCTGGACAATCTGCTCCTACAATTCACCTGAATCAATCAAAAGGCTTCGTGTGTGACTTCCATTGCAGAGGTGCATTCCTGCATAACAAGGAAAAGCAGTAGGCTGTTCAAATTGCTCTTCCCAGGCCCAGGTCACTGGATGGATTCGGTCAGGATCATGATGCTTAAATCAGAGACAGGAGAAAAATCCAGTGCTGTTCTCCCAAATACATGGTGCCTGCCATCAATGGAAGCCAAAGGATGGAGCCAGCGTGTTGCTGGCACCCTGCAGAACAAGTAAGTGTGTCCTTAGGGTGGTCAGCTGTGCCAGATTGTGCCTCCATCCTTCCCAAAGGAACACTTGGGGTCCCGCTCACCCTTCAAGCATGAAGCTCCTCAGGATGAATTACACAGTCTTAATGTTAACGCAGCTGGGAAATGAAACTGGGGCTGGAGCCCTTGTCTTACCACTACCTGGCCTTGCTTCTTGTTTGCTGTCCTTCCTCCTGCCCAGCACCACTGTGCCTTAAGCTGTAGGACAGGAGGATAGCAGGAAGGCTGGTGTTGGGAAAGGAGCCTTTTGTTCCTGTGGTTTATGATGGGTGAAGGAAGAAGGGTCATGGTGGCAGTGGGCCCCATTCTGCAAGGCTTGTCCCCTCTCTTGGTTGCTGAGTGTTCCTGACAGGCTCAATGCTCTGGCACGGGATCAGAAACCGGGAAGAGGTTTTGTTCCAGGCTGTGCTGCAAAGGGGCTGATTGCTGGTGCGGAAGAGCCTGGAGGCTCGCATGTGAGTGCTTGTCACTCAATAACTGCAGTTGCTTTGTGCTTAACACGTTCAGCTCCTGCCTGCTCCAGGGCAATGGGCTGCGTTAAGCAATTCCCGAGCTCCGGCTCTGCCGAGTTTGACCCTTGGAGATGTGGGGAATAATAAAGAGACCGTGCTGAGCTGTCAGGTATAGCGTGAACACAAGCACTGGGGAGATCTCAGCCCTCTCCAGTATTACCCCAGCAGGCACCAGCAGAGCCAAGCATGAGGTGTTTATGCACGGTTCGCCTGCCTGGATTGCTGACTGAGGTAACACTGTCCTCTGGGGCCATCAGACCTGGCTGTGAGCTCCCAGCATCCCAAAGCATCCCTGTGCCCCACAAAGTCTCACTCTTCCCCTCTCTCCTGTTAACCATTTGCACATTGGACGTGCAGGAATACATTGTGCGTGTTTGGTTTCCATTCCTGAGCCTTGCTGACCCTTTCCTGCCTTCCCTTTCGCTGCAGGGATGCGTTTTGCTCATGTTACCCTCATTGTTTAGCAGTGCCCAGGCACAAAGCACCCCCCGTGTCCCATCAGTCTGGGCCCAGTATGCGCTGTAGCTGCTTTATCTCTATTAATAGTTATTTCCTCACCAGGGATCTTTATGCTTCCGTGCACTTAGGGGAAGGTTGCTTTCAAATCCCCTTCCTATGGCTGGCGATAAACGGTGTGTCAGTTCCAGGAGACACGGGCAGGATGGGGAAGGTGTTGCCATGGTAACGGGGGGGATTTCAGTGATTGGTATCCATGGCGATGGCTGCTGAATTCTGAGAGATTCAAAACCTGCTTTATTTAAAGCAGGGCGAGCGCGCGTGCGGGCGCACACGAGCGTGCACGGGCACAGGCGCCGGCAGGGAGGCTTGGTCATGCATAAGCAAGGAGGGGAAGTCTGTTTGAAGGCCATTCAAATGCTGTCTCATGTGGCAGTGGGGATGGTGGCAGTGGTTCTGAGCAGACCTGCCTGTGCAGGGCTCCTATGTGGTGTCTGTGGGTGCCCATTGCAGCCAACCGGCCGCTGGAAGGGATGGGTGCAGGTTTGGGGGGGGTGGTGTGAAATAGACCCAGGTCCATCTCTTCAGGGTCCTGATGGTGGGAGCAGCTCTGTGGATAGCCAAAGGATGGTGTGCTGGGCTGGGTCAGCCTGGAGAAGAGAAGGCTTCGGGGAGACCTTAGAGCATCTCCAGTGGAAGTGTCCCTGTGAGGCAGGAGGGATGCTCCCAGCCCCATCACATGGAGCAGCAGTGGGAATGGCAGCCTGTCACCATCTGGGCCCCGTTTCTGCTCCAGATGGATCGGGAGCAGACACCGTGGGCTCCAGCGGATGCGGCTTCACCATCCTCCATGGGCTCAGAGAGGGAATTGCTGCTGTATTTGGGCACAGGCTGGGAACAGGCAGATAGATCCCTTTGCCATGAGACCTGTGGCTGTGTGGGAGCGGTGGGGAGCGGGCTCGGTGTCTGTGTGTGCCGATGAGCCCATGGCTTGGTGCTGCCTCCTACAACCCTGTTATTGCAAGTGGAGCAGGAGCAGCTGCTGCCGCCTCATTGACTGTCCCATGCTGGCAGGGGGCTGGAAAGCTACTGCAGCAAGTGCCAATTAAACACCTCTCCAAGAGGATCCCGCACCAGCCAGGAATTCTGTTCTATCAGCAGGGATAGAAGGAGCCGGATCTCAGGGACTTGGTGCTTCTTTTGTACCTCCAGGATGCAACTGTTGAACCTGCTCGCTTGGACAAGGTCCATACAACACAGACAAGGGCCAGGTAAAGATCCCCCCGCCAGGCTGAGCTCCTGGCTGCAGGTTTAAGAGGTGGGATTTACGTTCCCCCTCTTGCTCCAAACCCTCTGAGCCAGGAAACCTCTTGTTTCTCACCCATTTGTATTGCAGAGAGGCAGGGCTGGGGTTCTCCTGATCCGCTTTGGTTTATGCAGCAATTGCTCATGTAGATGCCTCCACTTTTGCTGGCAGCGATGCCGCTGCCTCCTCCCTTTCTGCACTTGAGGCCACTGACGTTGGAAGCATCCTGTAGGTCCTACAGAGCAACCAGTTGATGTGATCACACTGCGAGCAGTGATCTTGCAAACGCTTCCCTGCCAGGCTATTGCTGCCAATGTGGGAAGCTCTTTGCCTTCCTGAGATTTTCCCTTTGCTTCCCAGCGTGGTTGTGCCAGGGATTTAAAATAGTGCTGATGTTTTGTTGGGTTTTGATGGCTTTTTTGCACCAATGCTGTATTTTGTACACCAAACCTCAGTATTAGGAGGGGTTTGGGAGCATCCTTTGTTGCATCAATACCTGGTGGCTGCATGGGCTTTCTGCTGCCATCTCCAGGGTCAGTCTCAGTGTGGTGGCTTCCCATCAAGGCTGATGTCTCCTGCACGGTCCTCCCAGCACGCTCTGCTTGCTGCTGAGCCACCAAGGGTGAACGTTGTGTTTAACAGCACACATTTGGCCTCCATAGATTGAATTAGCCCCGCTTCAGCAGCCGCTGTGCTAGCCATAACGCCTGGCTGAGCCCCCCCGCATCACATCGGCTGATGGGGTGTAGGGAGCAGCATCACCAGGGGCAGTGGGTGACCTGGCTGAGATACCCCATTACTCCGTGTTCCTGATGGACCCTGCCTCAGCACCCTCACAGGGAAGAGCTTCTGCCTAAGAGCTCATCTCAGTCTCCCCTCTGGCAGGTTAAAGCCATTCGCCTTGTCCTGTCCCTATTTGATCCTATAAAAAGCCCCTCTTCAGGTTTCTTTTGGGCCCCTTTAGGCACTGGAGCTGCTCTAAGGTCTCCCAGAGCCTTCTCTTCACCAGGCTGAACCAGCCCAGCTTTCTCAGCCTGGCTCCAGAGCAGAGCTGCTGCAGCCCTCGCAGCATCTCTGTGGCCTCCTTTGGACTTGTTCCAAGAAGTCCATGTCCTCCTTATGTAGGGAACACACATGTTATTGATGTGTAAGAAACTGCTACAGGTATCCAGAGCTCAGTTTCTTCTTTGTGGAAGGAGAGAGGCAGTGTCTGACTGTATGTTGTGATCACTTCTAGGGACACAATGCTGCAAGCGCTGCGGTTTGTAACACGAGGAGCTGGTGCAAAAGTAGATGCTGCCATTAGGAAGAATATCAGCATGGTGCTTCTAGGGATGCTGGGACATGATGAGGTACTGCTTCAACCAGCTGCAAAGGATCCCTGCTCTAGACAGTCTTATTCCTACTATAAAATCAGAACTTTCTAACAGAATTACGTTCTAAACTAACTGCTGGGGGAAATAACTAATGATAGAACAGAAAGAAGCTTGTCTAAAGAAGCATGTGGTTGGGTGTCACTAAACTGAATGTGGTCTGTAAAACTGATCTTGTTGGAGCCTTATAGTGTGCTGAGTGTCAGGTGCAAGAATTAGAGATCCCTAGCCAGTCACTGGTAACTGGGAAAATCCACGAGTTTAATGTTTCCTTAGCAACTGTGGATGTGAGTTTGACCTGCAGCTCCTCACTGACGTGTTTGAGGCAGCTCGGAAGTCAGGATTTGCTTTTTATCTTGGAGAAGGCTTGCAATACCTCCCCTGTGTGCAGTACCTCTGTGTGTGTGTAGGCTCCCAGGTATAGTTCATTTAGCATGAGCAATTTTTCAGATAATGGCAGAGTTTTCTGCAAAGAGCAAGAAGCTCTCCAAGTTTAATGTAGGGTCTTCTGTGTATAGCAGATAGCAACAGTATCATCTGTGAGATTAAAATTATTTAGTAATTTCTGCCTTGTATCTTAATCTGCGCAACAAAGACATGCAACTGTTGACATGGCAGAACTAGAAGAATTGAAAGATTCCCACTGGGTTGTGAGTTTTGGGCTGGAGAGGGGTAACCAGTGATGGGACGGTCACATAAGCCAAAACCACAAAGGCCTGGAGGTTTTAAATCAGAAGTAGTATGAGTCTGTCACAGAGGGAAGCTCATTTAGAGCTGCTTCCTGAGTAAGGTTTCCTTTCTAGACACTGAATCTTAATGTAACTCTTGTGAACATGTCTTTTAAAACACTCACTTTCATCTTTCTGCCCTTCCCGTTTAATAAATCAGAATTTATTGTGAGGTCTGTAAATCTTCAGTCTCTGCTGGTCTTTTGACTGTGGACTTGGCTTTAAGTTCCATTATGTCCAAAACCCCTTGTGAAATCCACAGGTCGCAGGAGTGAAATGCTTATTCCCCCCATCTCTTTTTATTTTGTATCACCTTCTGTCACTTGCTCCTCTTGCCACTGTCTCTGATGTGTATTGAGCTCAGCTGGTGTCCTCTTTTCCTCCTTCCCTTGTCAGGACGCCACCCGCATGGCCTCAGCTGGCTGCTTAGCAGAACTGTGCGCATTCCTGTCAGAAGAGGAGCTCAGTACTGTCCTCCACCAGCACTTACTGGGTAGGTGAAGCTGTTCAGAGTGACTGGAACTGGTCTGGAAGCAAGGGAAGATACCTTCTCAGCTGTTGGTTCAGGGAGACTTTGTGGTGTATTGTTTAGGCTCTTCCTCTTTATCCTAAACCTGAATCTCTAGATTTTCTTGTGCTTTTCTGTGCTCATGGCTGTTGATTTGCGAACATTGTTGAGCACGGGGTAGTGGCTCTAACTTGGGATTACCAATACTTCTATCTTCTGGATTTGTTTTCAAATGAGTTGATGAAAGCTGATCATGGCTGAGTCATTGCTAGTGCTGTCACAGAGCAGATGGGGGGTGGTGGGATGTTCAGGCAGGGTGAATGGGAGGGCCATTCCATCTCTTTTGATGACACTGTGACCTTAGATTGGCGTATGCTAATTGCAGACCACATCTGATGGCTTCACATGCTTTTGGAGAATTAACTAAGAGCCTCTAAGTTAGAAAAACCCATGAATTTGATAGAAACTCACAGTGGTTGAGAGTGCTCTGGGATTACTGTTCCTGCAGGATTAAGAAGGGTCTGTGAGCTGGTTTCAAGTTACTGATGACTTCTACAGTTTTATTAGTCAAAGCTTGTGTAATTCAATGCCAAACTCCTTCATGCACAAAATTGATGTGGGACTGCTACAGGTGGCTGAGAGCATCAGAAGTAATGGGGTTGAACAATACAGTCGCTTGTCCCCATCTGCCCATAAAGTGTTCTTGTCTGGTTGTGTTTCAGCACTGTTTGGCTTTTTGGGGCAAGCAAAAACAAAGCATTGCATTAGAGGCTGTTTATGGTTTCATTTTATGGAAGTGAATTGACAAGCTGACAAAAGCTGTCTTAGACAAAGAGGAAGGGATGTGAGGAGCCTTGCTATAATGCTGTTCTTTTGCAGCAGATGTCTCTGGCATTGACTGGATGGTGAGGCATGGCCGAAGCCTGGCTCTCTCAGTGGCTGTAAATGTTGCTCCTGGCAGGCTGTGTTCCCCTAAGTACTACAACAGCGTTCAGGAGATGATCCTCAGCAATGCCACTGCTGACAGGGTAAGTGCTACAGGGCAGTGGGCGAGTTCTGTTGCAAGCACTTGTTGGGAGCAGTTTTTAAAGGTGTGCAGGTTCTGTGTGTTACCAAATGGAGTGAAAATCCCCAGTCTGAAGTGTCTCCCTTGGCGAGATGCAGGTTTTATAGTGGAAATTAAATGACTCTTCTGATCTCTGTGGAGTTGAAAATTAAATGATCTTCAACTGCAGAGCAGCTTTCACTGGGAGTGAATTACACTTCCGTTTCCCTGTTGAAGTTCTCATTCACAGGCCAGGTTTACAAGGAGCATGAATTTCATTTTAGGAGGAGGATTTTAAAGCTGGATTGAATGAGTAATTTGGTGTGGGGGCTTGGGGGCTCTGTGGGACCTGTCACCTCATTCCATGTGGTTCATCATCACATTATAATGTTTTCACATTACCCTGTAACATTAACCCAACTGCTTTGCATGCTGCAGTTTTTATGAGAGATGAGTTTAGCCTTCCACAAAAGTTTACC
The DNA here is from genome assembly GCA_026283785.1 of Coracopsis vasa. Lineage (NCBI taxonomy): Eukaryota > Metazoa > Chordata > Aves > Psittaciformes > Psittacidae > Coracopsis > Coracopsis vasa. The sequence continues at coordinate 35,602 of JANHGB010053084.1, forward strand.
AGACCCTGATCCTAGCTAAATGCTGCTGAACCCTGCTGTAGTAATACTGGGTTTTGCCTTTATGTTGAAGATTCCCATTGCAGTCAGTGGCATCAGAGGGATGGGCTTTCTTATGAAATACCACATGGAAGGAGAAGGGAACCTGCCTCCAAAACTTTCCAATCTCTTTATTAAGGTAAGAATTTTTATGATAATTCCTTGGCATTGTTTTGTGTGGTCTGAATCTTTGAGCTAACTCATGGGTGGATTTCTCTATCCAATTTCTGGATGGAAACCCAGCATGAAAACCGAAAGCTTGGTTGCCTTATCTTGGGAAGCTCCAAATCCCCTGATCCCTGAAAGTCCAGGTATTTATTTTTGTGGCAGAGTACAGACAGAATCACTTTATTAGCCTGCTTTGCTGTTGTGAATACAATACTGCTGTCCCTGCTGTACTGTGGAGATATGGTAAACTTCAGGTTTGATTCTTATGAATTCATTTTTTCCTTTGCAGTAACAAATAGCTGGTAGAGAAACAGAGAGGAGTGGGGGAAGGTGTTGGGTTTTTAAGGTTACTGAAAGTCAAAAGGCCTTGATCAGAAATGTGTCAAATACCAGCTCTCACCTGGTTTTGCTTCACTACTTTTTGACTTCCGTTACTGTGCAAAGGAGTAGCTCAGAAAGACTGAGATGAGAAGAGAGTACTGAAGTTAACACCTTTTCCAATTAATATCTATTTAAATATTCTACCTCAAAATCCCTTTCTTGGTTGTTCTGGTTTTCTGGTGTGTCCCCTCCTCCATCTCTCATGGTAGACAGGATCTGAGTTTTCAACATCAGAACTTCAGGATGTTTTTAACATCTTAGAAAGGATAGAGGAAGAGAACAGAATGACAGGTAGTGCTAGAGCAGGAGAACTGCTTGGTATTTTGTCTGTCTAAATGTGTTACATTCCTTCTCAATTCACTCAAAACACTATCAGACATATAAGTCGACATGATGCAGACTTTCTGTTTGAAATTCTACATTTATATATTAATTTGTATCATAGCACTGTATTAAAATATAAACCACAAGTATCACAACTGTCACAATACCTTTATCACAGTATTAACAATGCCGCTGACATTCAGATGTTGGTTTTCATGCTTTAAATATGTTGAGAATAAAGAAAATACAAAGCTCCAATATATTTTTTTATTTTAATATGAAACCCACTGTTGAAATGCACTTTATACTCCAGCCACAGACTGACTTGGCTGTTGCTGCCCTTAGTGGTCATTGTCATATCCTGAGACAGGTGAGAACTATGTGACCCTGTTGTCAGCCACACTTTGAGAAGTTTTCTTTCAAAAAGGTGTATTGTTTTCAAGGTTTGGTCTTCTCTTACTGCTACACAGTTTAGTCAGACTTACGGGTAACAAGTTTGTGTACCTGTGAGTTGAAAACTGTTTGCTTTTCTTGGTACAGTTTAAAATACTTAGGAAAAAAAGATAATCTATTGCTTTAAATACCTCTCCTTGATGTATCTGAATTCAAGTCCATCTCTGTCTCCCTCAGTGTCTTCAGAACTCATCCAGTGACATAAAGTTAGTTGCAGAAAAGATGATTTGGTGGGCAAATAAGGACCATCTTCCCTCACTGGATCCTCAGACAATTAAACCAATTCTCAAAGGAAACAATCCGGAATACAGGGCAGTGCTGCTGTCAGGGTCAGGGTCAGG
>JANHGB010053084.1:39593-49623 GCA_026283785.1 Coracopsis vasa
AGGGAAGAGCTTCTGCCTAAGAGCTCATCTCAGTCTCCCCTCTGGCAGGTTAAAGCCATTCCCCTTGTCCTGTCCCTCCAGGCCCTTGTCCAAAGCCCCTTCCCAGCTTTCTTGCAGGCCTACAGGAATTCCTGTGGGAATACATCAGCTCTGCACACTCTGAGTGCCGGGGTTTCTTATGTTTGTCATTTGGGGCTGAAAAATGAAGTGTGTGCTGGTGATCATCACAGCATCCCCCGAGTTGGTTAAAGGATCCTTTTATGATCTGATTTGCACGACTCCCTTTCCAGGCTGCTGGGCATGATGAAGCACTGCCGCTCGGGCTGTCACTGGGATAATTGGTTGGCATTATGAATCATAAAAGTATGTTTCCCCCTGGAATGTTATCCTGACGTTTGATTTAATTTTCCTTGACATCACATCCATTATATCGCATCGCTTCGCCCTCACGAGCTGCATTTGCATGCTGGGAGTAAGGACCAACAGGTTACTTAAGGAGCAGGGCTGCTGTTAGTGGGAGCATTTGCTCTCTGCAGAGAAACCCTTCCCAAATGAGCCCAAAGCTGTAAATGTGCTGGTGAGGAAGCAGGATCCTCCCTTCTGCTTAAACCTGAGGCTTCGTGATGGGAATGTGATGGAGCTGTGTGAGCTGGGCTCATAGGGCAGGAAGGAAAAGGTGTTGGGTTGTTGTTTCATCCAGCTTTGCTTGGTGTCCCTGTGCTTTCAGTGCTCCTAAAACCAGGAGATGGGGTGACTCCTGTGCTGGCCACCAGAGATGTCGAGTGGATGTGGTGCTCTCCATGCACCTCGCTTTCCCCAGGACCCTCCTGGCACACAATGAAACCCTTGGCATGGTCATAGTGTGGTCTGCACAGAGCCATGGAGGGCTGTGCTGGCAGTGACACTGGTGACAGCATCAGCTCCTATGGGGACATTCAGCAGTGCCAGCACAGGCTGGTTTGATGCTGGAGGTTTAACAAGCTTTATGCACCCTGGTGTAGCTCTGAAGGGAGGAGACCCCCTTAAACCCTGCAGCCACCCCTACCCCTTCCCTTTTGGTACATGGGGCCCCTCTGCAGCATCCCCAGTTGAAGCTGGGATCTGCTGCTCCAGCGGATTCAAAGCTCCCTCCCTCATTCCTCCCTGGCACAGCCGCCTCTGCAGCCTGGCAATTAGTGCCAGTGCAGGATCCTATTAATTGCAGCACTCGCGATGTTTGGATTTCTGGGTTAATTGGTAATATCTGGGGTAATGGTTCCCCTCTGGGTGTTTCTGATCACAGTCATTACCCTTCCCTGCGCAGGGGAGCATCCTGCATCGCTGCAGCCCGCAGCGAGGGTCTGGATGGGATCCCTCTACATGGGTGCTGTGGTGAGCTCTGTGCATTGGGGTAGACACTGCAGGGCATCCCCTCCATACCCTTCTCAGTCATACCCTTAGGAGAGCAGAGGCTGGTTTGCCTCTGACTTGGCAGCAATGAGGCTGCTGCCAACGGTGCGTCATTTCAGGCTGGATGGTTCCAGCCGGCTTCACTTCCTTATTGCTGCTGCAGTGACAAATGGGAAGCGGAGATGGGACCACGGGTGCCAAACACAGCGGTCTGATCACAGCACCCTTCCTCTTCCCGCTCCCCCCGGTCCCCTCCTGCAGTCCTGATGGTAAATGAGGATGAATGGCTCTCTCTGGCTGTGGCCAGGACTGGAGATGGGGGAAGAATCAGGTTTGTAAAGGTCAGAGGATGCCCCAGCTCCCTATTGTGCTACAAAGGCAGGTTTGCTCTTACCACGAGCCTTTCTGTGCGGGTGATGGCTCTGCAGTGATGCTGGTTGGACTCTTGTAGGGCTGGGGCTGGATGTGGGGTTTCATTCACAGCCTTTTCCCTGCATAAACAGAGCTGGGTTGAGTCAGATCTCACCTCACTCTTCTCCAGCTCATGGTGTGGAGATGCTGCTGAGAGCAGCTTTGAGCTTTACCCATCAGTTGTATATGAGCTTCCTGTTGAGAATGGTCTTTAATGAGAAAGGTGGAAGGATGCTGTCAGCAGTGTGCTGTGGTTGGTGTCTGCAGCTGACCACAACTGGACACATCCAAAGCAGTTAGTGAATGAATAACCTTTCAGGAATACCTGTTCTCTGATCCCAGCTCCAGTCCTTATCTCTAAACCTCCTCCCAAGCTTCAGTCCTTACCTCTAAACCTTCTCCCAAGCTCCAAGCAGCACAGGATCAGTGGCTGGGGATCCAACTCTGTCCATCAGGTCTACCCATGTGCTTTATCCCAATGGGTGTTAGGATTTTCTCCCACTGGGCACAAACCAGGAGCTGCAGCCTTGGCAGGGACATGGACAAGCCAGGACACTGCCCTGGCAGCACGTGTGGCCCTGTTTGAGCAGGCAGCACAACAGGGGGATAAACCCATCCCTTGGCATTCCTCGTGCTTTCAGCTCAAACCGGGATGAAAGGCTGGGATTTTCAAAGGCATTGATCAGAGGGGGTGCAGAGCTGCCTTGCTCGGATTCCCACCATTCTGGGCTGGTGTCCTTTGAAACCCAGCTCATCCCAAGACAAATCACAGCTTTATTTTAGTCATTTTAATTGGTGATTTATTCCTTTTCCATTTAAAATGGGAGGAAAAGTGAAATCCAAGGCGCAGCTGCCATGGGGTGGGCTGGGTGGGAAGCGGAGGCGAATGGAGCACAGGTTTAGTGGGAATCCAGCACTTAGTTTTGCAGAGGATTATCCTCCATAATTCCCTTTTAGAGTGATGTGGGTGAGAGCAGCGCTGCTTTGGGATTCACTTGTTTGTTTAAACCTTCCCTGTTCCTGGAATATAGCAGAAGGTGCCCATCTGCCCTGGGAAGGGGAAGTTAATTCATTGTCTTCAGCAGCGTCTGGAGTGCTTTTGGTGGGAGACTGAGTGTGGATATGAGGGAGATGGGTTTGATCTGTGCCTGCAGCTGGGATGTCTTTAGGTGCTTGCCTCATTTCAGATGAGCTTTACCCATTTATCTGGTTCAGTTCTCCACCACAGCAGTGACCCATCCCGTGTGGTGTGTATGGCAGCTCCTTCTTTGCATGGATTCAGCAGCTTGTGGGAAGCAGAAAAGGGAAGATGGGACCATCCTGGCACCCTGCACCCTTGGTTCCCACTGGCAATGGGGAAATGGGATGAATTCTGTGCTGCCACAAGGCTCTCTCCATGAGGAGCCAGAGGGTTTGGGTACAACACATTCACCAGGGATGAAAGCTCTCTCCGGTCACAGGTACCCAAGATCTCATCCGGTTGGGAAAGCAATTGCTCAGCACTGGAACAGCAGCAGTGTCCTGCAGCCACGTCAGGTTCCTCCCTGCAGGAAAGCCAAGGACAGGATGCCTTTCCTCCGGCTGCAGAGCACTCTCACCTTGCTTTCGGTGGGATAAGTGATGATGAACAAGTGGAAGTCATTCACAACTGTCCTCACGTTATTGACTTTGCAATGATGCTGGGATGATGATGGTTTCTTAGTTAGGGATGAGAGAGGTGTGATTGGAGCTGGCTGCAGAGCCGTGTCTCCCGGGGACCTGTTTGCCAGCCTGTCTTTAATCATTCCCATCATTAGGGCTTTACTCGCTTTTCCGTTCTCTTTCTCTTATTTACAAGAAATCTTCTCCCCCACCTTCACCTACACTAAAATGATGTTTAAATGTTAATTGGCAAAGGCCTAATTAATTGCACAAGTTAATACAGGAGCTGGAGGAAGCTTTATGTATAGAAGACAACCTGGAATAACTTACATTGAAGGAGACTGCTGGTGGGAATTTGTTGTTGAGGGTCTGTTATAAATCCCCAGCAGGAGAGAAGGGAATGGGAGAGGTCACTGGGAAGAGCTGGAAGCTCCCAGAATGGATCAGGGGGTGGAAATGTGGCGCATCTGATCTCTGCCTTGTGTCCCACCAGGTCCAAATCTGTAGGGATGAGAGCTAATGGAAAGGATGCTCCTGCTTTGGGAATTGAGACCCTCCTCTTCTCGGGGTGGTCCAGCACTGAGCGCATCTCCTGTGCTGCTGCTGCATCCCCTTGAGGAGCTGGTTTCAGGCCAGCCTCACTTGGCTTTCTGCTCCAGTGCCACATCCTCTGCTTGGACTTGCTGTATTGCAGCGTTCAGGTCAGCTTCTCCTCGGGAGCATCCCTCCGGTGAAAGCAGAGCACGTAAATGCAGCACTGGTGGAGCATATTTATGGGTCACTGCAGCGAGAGCGCTTGGATGGAGCCCCGCAATGTGCATCCTTCAGTGTCCTCCCTCAGGTCTGAGTCATCTCTGGAGGCCCCATCTAATCGGGTTCTTCTCACACCCTCGCTATGGAGCCTCTGTGTCTGTGAGCATCAAACCGGTACCTGATGTGTTCATGTTCCTCTCTCCTGTTTTCCCTTGGAGGAGGAGGAGAGGAAAGTGGGGGAGGATCATTGATGGCCACAGCCTGGAGATGAACCCACAAGATCATGTCTGAGCATTAAGCTCTTCAGGGAGGTGTGATGAGAGCATTTGGGCTCCACAAGCAGGTTGGCTGTGGCCACAGCAGTTTGGGAGCACGGGGATGGAGCCATCAGCAGGTACCAGCCTCAGGTTGTCACTAACGGGCTTGTTGACGGGCAGGAATCAACCCACTCTGTGAGAGGTCCCTGGGACAGGAATCAGTGTCTGGGCAGACCCAAGGAGGGATGCTGAGAGGACAGGGATGCTGAGTGGTCCCCGCTGCTCCCAGGACCTTGCACAGCGCAGGGGGTGATGGATGCTCCAGGGCCCCAGAATCAAAGGTACCAGTTGAGCATCAGGATTGATTCCTCCTCCTGCCACTGCTCCTTCCAGACGTGAGCTCTGATGAGGCACAGCACAGCTGCCACCCCTGTCCTTCCCTCCAAAGAGGTGACATTCACAGCAGCGCCTGGCTCAGGCTCTCCCATTATCCCTGCCCGAAGGTAGGAGCGTGCGGGCTGGGGACAAAAGGGCTCATCAGCATCAGGAGAGCGTTTGCTTCTCCGCCTGCGCCTGGTCAGAGACGTGAAGGTTTTGCAGAGGAGCACAGGCTGGGGGGAAGGTGCCTCTGCGTGCACAGACCTGATGGGGCTCTGCTCCCTGCGATGCTGCTCGCAAGGGTAAATGCGCAGCAGGAGCTGTTTGCTCGAGCAGGCTGTTGCCTTAAGGGTAAAACCTTCTCCCTGGGTTCTATAAAGGCACCAAAACACTGGGGCTCGGGTGGGTGCTCGCTCCTCTGCATTGACACTGATGCTGCCTGAGTGCTCCCTGCAGCCCCTGTCCTTCCTTTGCCACCCCCAAACCTCCCTGTCACCTTCATCCACCATGAAGCCAAGCAGGGCAATGGCCTTTCTGTCCACCCCCTGCACATGGCTTGTGTGGCTGTTGCCCTGCAGCTGATGTGAAATCCTCCTGCTCCCCCCCCCAGCTCTGGGGCTCTGGCTGTGCTTTTGTCCATATCCTGCTGTTTTTCACCCCAAAACCATCCGCAGGGCAGCCCAACAGCCACCACACTCCTCCTGCTTTGAAGGCAGGGCAGCATCCAGGGCTTTTCCTGCCTTGACTGCACTGAGCAGAGCAGTGGCAGCCCCCCACCAGGGCTGGTGCTGGTGTGGAGTGGGGCTCCAGGAGGGGAAATCATGTTTGGACCAAAAGCAGCAGTGCCCAGATACAGGCAGAATGGCTCTGCTCCATCCTGCCTTGCTCCTGCTGCCGCAGGGTGAGGAATGCCTCATTCCCAATGTGTCCCAGTGTCCAACCCCATGTGGCAGCTACCAAAAAGAGCCCTAAAACTGCCTGGGTCTATTGGTAACCTCCTGCTTTGCTGCTGTTCAACCTCTGTTTCCCACACCAGGAGGCACTGGCAGCATCTCTGCCGCCCCGTGTCCCTGCTGCCCTCACTCAAAGCCTTGCATAGGTTTGGCTTTTAGAGCCCAGTTTCCAGGACTTTCCTTTCCTGATGGTCCTAAGAAGTGATTTTTCTTTTGTTGCCTGTTGCAGAGCTCGCTGCTGATTCCCCAGGAGAGGAATAAGAGCTGGAACATGAATCCAGCATGGAAAATAACATCAGTGGGCATATTCATTGCGCTGAGGACGGAGCCCTGTTTGAAGGCGCAGCAACACAGTGACTGTGTGTGCACCCACATGGAGTGGGAGAGGAGAGAACCCCCTGTGCTGTTTTAACCACATTTCCCTCTGTATTAATGTTCTTTAAGGCCAGAAGGAACATTTCAGCCTGAGCTTTGCTATTGCCCCAACTGCTTTCCCTGCATTCATTATTAGCCCTCATAATTTAGAGGCTTGTCAGCCAGCAGAGCATCCCTGTCAGTGGCAATTGCATCCCTTGCCTGGCATTAGGGCAGCTGTGTGTTAGCCAGCTGTTGGGAGGTTTAACACAGGTTCTGCTGTTGCCTTTTATCTTGTTCCAGCTTCCTCATCAAGGTGTCACCTGCTGGTGCCTCCAACACCCCATCGTGTTGGGAAACTCGGCCCGGAATCGCACGCGAAAGCTCAGGTTGGTTTAATGGAATCTGCTTCTCGTAAATGGGCCCTGATTGGCACTAATTAAATTTCACTTCTTCATTAAGCGGCTCCTGTTTCAGATCTGCCTTTGTTTCGCCCGGCTTCAATGTCAGCCCAGCGATTTGGAAGGTGATGTGGGTAGTTTTAACATGCGAGGGAATAAATAACACGGCTGTGATTTAAAGGAGCCTTTTGAAAAGGACCTAAAAAGCATTCAAAGAGGAGATAAATCCAGAAATAACTCCTTGGCCAGCTCTGTAAAACCTCTTTGATTTTAATTGCTCCAGATCTCGCTGGGTTTTAATAAGTTTGGCATTAATAATCTCTGCTTACTGGTTTATTTTAGTTGGTGTTGCGGTGCAGAATGGCTCATCCCGCTATGGCAGGAATGCATCATCCCATTCTTCCTCTCCCATATGAAACAAACCCAATTTCTCTGCATTATCGTCAGCGTTTCCAGCCTGGCTCTTGATTACAGGGCTGACACCGCTGCCTGGCTTTCTCCATCCTTCACCTGATCAGGCTCGACAGGGCTGAGCACGATTTCTCCTGAGCACTGCTTGCTCTCCTTACCTTTCCTCACTTTCCAGTTCAGCTGCGAGCAGGGATCTGGTTCTATGGATTGTACCCCTGTGGAAAAAAGCCTCTTTTAAAGCCATTCGGAGCGAGGCTTTGACGCATTCCTTTCTCTGCAGCTTTTAAAATGATGAAGTGAACGTCTCTAAGCAGTGGCCAAGCTCTCTCTTTAAATGAGGTTCTTTCTCCTACCTGTCTGGGCTCACCAGCATCTGCAGCTCTGGGGTTATTGGCCCTTCTAAAGCACAAAGAATGGGGTGTGTGTGTGAGACTTTGCCACTTCAGACTTTATTGCCCAGCTTGAAAAGCTGACGCACGAAGCAGCATCCTTTGAGTACCTGCCTGCTGCTTTATCTGCCCTGACTGGGAAAGCCAAGCGATCGTAACTCAGTCTTAGGACATAAATGATGCCTCCTTGCTGCTCCTCGAGTCTCGCTTTGCTTTCCTCAGTTTTAATCTGCTTTTGGCACCTATTTGGATTTCCATAGGGTGTTTGTGGGGGGATGCGCTTGGGGCTCACAGTGCTGGGCCGAGGGCTGGACCTTGTCCCTTTGGATCCTTTGGAAAGGTGCTGGCTATGCAAACACTGGGAGAGGGAACAGTGCAAGAATCCAGCCTCGCATCCAGAGCTGCATCCCCACTCCTGTACTCCTGGGGGTGAATTCCCAAGTCACACAGCAGAGTGTGAGCACCCGGGGGTGCGGGCGCAGCAGGGGAGCTGTTGACAAATCCCTCCTCCAGCATCCTCCTCTGGCAAGCGGTTTTTATGCCGTTGGATTATTCCCATGTGGTGCATTTGGAAAGCCGTTAGAGGATCATTTTATGGGTGGAAAAAACCCATTTCCTTTGAGAGGACGCGTTACACTCCTTAAACTGCGCCGCCAGGCTTGTAAGTGCCTTTCTGAAGTGATTTGCTCTGAAATATGCGCTGGGTTTATTCCCCTCTTAGTTTTCCTTTTAAGTGCTGCACCAGGATTTATTCCTCTCTCCCACCTCTGAGCATTGGGAGGTTGGTTCCCATCACGACACAAGAAGCGTGTCCATGCTGCTGTGTCCCTGTCCCCATCCCAAGCCATCCCTGCTCCCACAGCTTCATCCCATAGAGCACTGCTGCCCGAGGGATGCTCTAGCAGACAAGTGGCCGCTTGTCCTCTCCATCTCCCTGCCTTTAACAGGGACAGCATCCACCCCTGCCAGCCCGGAGCTGTGGCTCTCCCTCTATGGGGGACCCCAGGAAGAAGTGCAGGGATCCATGACTCCTGGATCCATGTCTGTGCTGGCAGGAGGTGGCTGTCGAAGCCGCCTGTGGGAGGGATCTCTGCAGGACCCTGTCTTGATTTACTACATCCCTGCTCCGGCTGCGCTGCGGAGCAGATGGAGCCGTGCGGTCCTCCCGGCCTCGGGGCTCTCCAGAATTCCACAAACGTGCTGGGTTTGGGGTTTGTTCGGAGCTCAAATCCTTCTGAGCGAGGAAGCTCCAATGGATTTTAAATGAGCTCTGGAAGTTGGGCATTAAAACCTAACGAGGCAGGGTACCAATTGTGCTGATGTAAGTGAGGAGCAGCTCCAGGGAAGGAAGCGGTGGCTTTGGGTTGATGTTGGTGTCGAGATATGAGGACGCAGCTGAGTGATGGGGCTGGATTAAACCCACTTCCTTCTTCTTCCACCCGTTGGCTGCACAGAGGGAGCTTTAGCAGTTAAACCCTGGAGGTGAAAGGAGTGAGGAGCTGGCAGTTCAGAGGAGGCTTTAAAGACTGCATGAGCTGGAGATGCAGGAGGTCCCTGGTCTCCTGGGCTGGGGAAGCTGAGAGTATCTCACACTGAGCATCATCCTGCTCTGGAGCACAGCAAAGCCTCATCTGCGCAGGCCTTGGTTGCTCAGTCTTTGCTGGCACCTCCGTGCTCTCCAGCTTGTCTCCAGCCACCTCCATCTGTGTCCCTCTAGCTGAGAGCAGTGGATCTGACAGGGTCTCCATCCTGCAGGATAATGCACCACATCCTCCCTGCAAAGTCCCTGACTCCTCTGGCTCGTCCCCATCAATGCTGATGGGGAAGAAAGAGCCACCGATTTCCCTTGCCAGGATCCTGCCTCTTGCCAGCTTGAGGTGGGTTATTGATGTTGTATTTGTCCTGGCCACTTAGGAATTGAAGAGCATTCATTCCATCTAAATTCATCTTTACTGTCTGCATTTGAGCTCGATTTCCTCTCTTTTAACCCTAATAGCACTTGTTATCTTCATCCATGCAGCAATGAAACCCCTAAATACGAACAGAGGCACGGGCTGGTCATAAGCTACACCCAGCACTGATGGCTCCAGTGCTTGCAGGCTCTGCCCCAAGCAAACCTCTGGTTTGGGGGTTGCTGGTCACTGCTTTGGCAGTTCATAAAGGGAAACCTCTTTTATGGTGCAGCTTTGATAGCACAGAATGAAATCACTGCTAGAGATGGTGTCCGGGGGGGTGATGAGTTTGAGTTTAACCTCTTGGCCCAGCTCAGCCATCGTGGGGAGGGTTCAGTGGGTCCAGAGGCAGCCTGGAGCTGCTGAGCACCACGGGATGGTGCCAAGATCCCCCCCGGTTCATTTGTGCTTCTCGGTCCTCCTTTGGTGCCGGATCCCTCTGGGATGTGCTCAGTGGCGCAGGGTGTGAAGCAGGAGTCAGCACCAGGAATGATGCTGATGCAAACCCTGTGTCTGGCAGGAGCGGTGGCTCCGATCCCATCCCTGCTTTCTGCTGGGTTGAGGAATGGTGCAGAGTGGCCCTGTCATGGGAAAAGCCCTTGGGAACAGCTCTAGCTCTTCCCAGCACTGCCTGCCCTGGTGTCATCACGCTTTTGGCTTTACACTTGCTAAGAGGGCTGGAGGAGCATCCTTCAGAGCTGCCCTCAGGGGAGATGTCCCAGCACGGCCCTGCCACCCTCT